>APFE030225323.1:0-27980 GCA_000404065.3 Pinus taeda | reverse complement strand
ACCAAAATTAATTTTACTTCCTATAGATAGACTAGGGACTACTATAAATAGGAAGGGACCCAGAAATGCTATTTTTAGAACTTTCTATTTTTAGTAGTTTCACCTCTCACCCAATGTGGCCAATGACCTCATTGACCAAACGACTATTTTTAGACATGCTATTTTTAGCAGGTCTATTTTTAGCAAGTCTAAATTCAATATTTCTTGTTGCACATTTTTCAACGCTCCCTCTCAACAAGAAAGGCTTCCTCTCAAACCAGAACTTGTAACTCTGGAATTTTCTGCATGCAACACATCTACTCGGTCCACTTGCTCCAACAATACTTGGAACAAAAATACTCCCAACTGATCACTATATTGGGCTAGGAACATACTTTGATGTTGATGCTCTACCTGCTGCTAACAAGTGCTCCCTCTTTGACATATGCGGTACTGCAACATCTCCGTGCATCTCGCACCATTACACACCTCTCTGTGCCACCTAGCACTATGCAAAACACTTGTGCCTCTCGCATTGCTACAACCTACTAGCTATGCGTTGTCCTAGGATTCCCTACACTGTTGTTCTCTCTACCGCTCCATCCGCATCTGTCTCTACCCAACCAGTCAGTTCCTGCTACTCCACATCGGGGCTCCTATAGCAAGGTCTCATCCAAGGGGTTGGGTACCTCAAGGATCATGCCCCTCTTCCTTGGGATGATCACTCTATATCGCCCCACCTCCTACCTAGAGGTATGGCTGCATGTGATCCCTTTGCCCACCTATTTTGAAGTTTCCCCCTACTGGAGGTCTCTGCATGAGTAGATGTCTCTACTCGGTCTCCACTCATCTTCCCCTGTTGTGGATGCTCCACAACCTCCTAAAGCTGCTGCACCAATCGTGGCTCCTCCACAATCATCTGAGACTTTTTTTGGCTCTGCATGTTGAGAGGTAATATACCCTCCCTATCAACCACCAAGTCTCCATCAGTTGCCTTGCTGCTCAAGACTTTGCATGCATCTTGAACCTCAAGAGCATACAAGTTCTTGACCCGTGAACCAATCTGCTTCACCTGTCTAGTGATGATGTGTCTAAGGAAAACCTCTCCCTTACTGAAGACTACATCATAGCCTCTGTCTTCCAGCATTGTGATCGACACCAAGTTTCTCTTTGGTCCTGGTACATACTTGACATCTGTCAAGGTAAGGTGAGATCCATGCTCCCTCTCAAAAATAACCATGCCTACACCTAAGACACTATACTTATCATCATTACCCATTGCTATGAATATCTAGAGATCTTTGTCCTCCAAAGTACTAATCAAACTCTTGTAGCCGGTCATGTGGAAAGAAGCTCCACTATCAAGAAACTGACCATTTCCCACCATGGATGAAACCATGCATGCGAAGAGTGTGAAATCTAACTCAAACTGTGAAGCAAGTGCCTCACTTGCAGATCCTTCCCCAGATCCCTTCTTGGATTTCCTCTATGGACAATTTGTAGCATAATGGTCCATCTCATGACAACGAAAGCATCATACTTTCGATTTGTCAACCTTCTTCCCATTATTGGAAGAACTAGATTTGGAAAGAGAAACCTTCTCCTTCCCCTTCTTCGCCTTACTCGCTTAGGCACAGTTCTCCTCATCATGCATGGATGAAGAACTATCTCTGGTGCTCTGTCTGATCTCCTCCTACATCAAATCTGACCATAGTCATTCCCAATCTGGCAATTTCTCCCTTCCATTCATTGAGTCCTGTTAGCTATGCTAGCTCTTGGGAAGGCCAAGGAGTGCTAGACTCACCATATCCTCATCCGATGTCACGACCCCTACACTTGCAAGCTCATCCTTGCATGTGATGAGCTTGGTCAGATACATAGAGATTGTTTCATCCCTTTCACACTTGATCTTTCAAAGTTTGTCCTTCAGTGCCAGCTTCCTCTAATCACTGCTATTCTAATATAAATCTTTCAATGTTTTCCACATTGCATGCGAAGTCTCCTTCCCATGTGTTAACACTCAGGTTGTTCCCTGCTTCCTAAAGGGAATACGGCCGAGGTAACCACTGACCTATATTTTAGCTACAGGTCCTAGCCTACCTGTAACCAGAGAGGGCTCTCTCTTTATAATTTTGCTTTCTTGGTGGATGTTTTTAGGCTAGTTATGGTGTGCTGTTTTGTTTGAGTTTGGTGGGTTGGTGAATTCAAACAGAGCTGAGGTATAGATTACAAAACAGTTTGGTCCATTGGGCAATGGAGTTCAGGTAGTCTGATGCTGAAGAATGTTTATGAAGACAAAGTATTGCTGCAAAGCCAGATAGGCATCTGTGGAACAATTTATCAAATTTTGTGATGAAGTTATGGAATTAGTGAGTGAAAGGCAATTAAGAATCTTTCACTATACTAACAAAGGAAAAATGAAAGTATTGCTTAAGAGCAGTTAAGAATTCTTAAACAATATTCACAATGATAGAATTAGTTTAGACACGAGTAATTAAGAATTCATATCCATGGCTAATCCAGAAGAAAACATATTTAGAAATAGAGATTGAGCATAGGGTGTGTTCAAACAAATCCTAAGCTATTGTTTTTCTCTATTTACTATGATTATGAAAAATACATGAATTATGGCATACACAGAAAAACACATACACAGTTCAGAATAACTTATTGTTCCAGCAAATGACACCGGAATTCTGCAGCATAACAGAGATATTCATTTCCACCTTCAGAGAGCATAGGAACCAGGAACTCCACCAGCAATTTGTATTAGCAAAATGTCACAAGTATACAATAGAGCTCTTCTGAAAGAGTTTCACTACAACCGACCCTCGATACGTTCTTTGAGGGGATATATATACAAAAATGGGATACAAAATATCTCAATAGTGAGTTGTTGTGCAATAAATTGCACCACCAACTCTCTTACAAAAAGTAAATGAAAGAAATAACTACAACATTTAATGTTGAGATGGCAGCTATCTTTCTGTCAGACAACTTTTCACTTTTTGGCTCAGGAAAGTTGGTTGTAGCTATGCCTTTAATTCTGCGTTAGTTGAGCCTGTTGTCTGAGTGCTTTGGTGAGTCACTGTACGGATGCTTCCTGTGATACCTGCGTGCTGATTTGTTTGCTGACCTGTACTGTGACTGAGATCTGAATTTTCACAAAAAGGAATAATATGATGGGATCACCTGGGCAGAATTTCCAGCATTGCCTGCCACCAATCAGCTGGAGGTAGCTGATGTCTCCTTATTTTTACGAGTGTTTCATCTGCTTCTGTATATCTGTAGAAGTTTGGAGGCACCTCAAATAGATGATTTATCTCATGCTCAATAAAAAATAGATTTTCTAACTTGTCATACAGAGATTGCCCAGAGGGAGGCCCTGCTTCTTTTGTGGAGCTGCTGGATGCTGTTATTTGATTTTCAACATAATTGTTGATCCTTTTGATATACTGATTATATGACAGCAGCTGTCCTGTGCCAGTCACTAGGCTTGGTAGTCCTTTATCCTATAATATTATCATTTTTTCCCAGTATTCATCAATTTCTGCTTTCATTTCCTGAGATTTTCTCTCCAGAGTTTGAGTGAAGTTCCTCAAGATCAGCACTTTCTTAGCTTTCAGGATGGTGTCTGTTCTGTTGTTTATCTCTAGAGCTGCCAATTCCTCCCTAGTGCGGTTATTGAGGAAATGTATCATTTTATTGGCCTGCTCAGGCATGACTCCCAATGCTATTCTGGCTCTTTGTATTTCCACATGAGCCATGCCTATTAGTTCAACCTACTCATATATTGCCTGGATTGACCTCCATTGGTCCTGTATTGATTGGCCAATTTTGGCCCAAATTATCTTCTTTATTTCTGCTAAGGTCTTGCCTAGGAGCAATTCCTTTTCCAAAGTTTTTATTTTGGCCTCTCAGGCATTTATTTCTCTTTGTTTTTCTGCCACTATCTTCTTGGACTTATCATAGCTGGTCTCCAGCTTGGCCAATCTATCCTTGGCTTCATTTATTTCTGTTACTTGAGTCTCAAGCTCTTTGACAGCTTTCATCAAGTCCTCCATACTCATGCTGGATTCTGCTACTGCTGTTACTTCTGCAGTTGCTCCTGTTGCTGATGTAGCTGTCGTCAGTGCTGGAATGGCAGGAGGGGCTGCTACTGCTTGTGTAGGAGGGGCAGGTGCAAGAGTTGTAGATGTTTGAGGGGGCTGGGAGGTTGATTCCCCTTGCTTATCCTGCAATGCCTTCTCTAATTCTGCTTCCATTTGCAATACTCTTTGATTCATCATCAGCAGCAGCTCCATGGCATCATCTACTTGCTTTGCTTGTGCAAGTTCTGTTGTTTAAGGATGAATGGTTGGAGGAAATTTTGCCTGCTTTCTTAGTGCAACAATGTCATCCTCTTTTTTCTTCATAAGGGTCCTAACACCCTTTGGATCCTTTGGGTCATGTCCCAGATCAATGATTATGTCTTCCAAAGTCTTTATTCTGTTGTCCTTAGCAGAGGAAGACAACCTTTCCAAATCAAGTTGTGTATTTGTGTTCTTTAGTGATTCTTTTAACTGATGGGCCAGCATGGCCCTGTCTGCAAGTGTTGCATACACCATTTCCCCAGTTTGTTTGTGCAGATCAATCTGATCCATGGGGTGTATGTCTTTAGAAAAGACCTCCAAGTTTGTTCTAAAGTAATCTGCAGAGGTTTTGGGATGTGGAACTTTAGGCTTTAAATGAGTAAAAATAATTTTTTCCTCTTTGAGATCATAGGCAACCATCAATCTTTGTTTTTTGGCTGGAGTTTCCTTCAAGAATTGATCATAGAGTTGCAGCCTCAACAATTCATTCTATGCCTTGATCTCCATGAAGCCTCCTTTGATCCCAGCTGGTTTCTTGCCCTACTACCTTGAGGAGGATACCTCTGTGCCTTGCTGCATGGCCTGTTCTAGCTGAAATGAGCTAGTGGCAGTCTGTTGGCTGGATTTCCTTTCTCTGCTGTGGCTTTCTGCCCTTTCCTCACTGATATCTCCCTCCTCTGTTTCAGGGTCAATCCTTGGCCTTTTGGCTTTTAGTTGCTGTGTTGACCCAGTTGGATGTGTGACCTCCTCTCTATCTCTCTTTTTTCCTCTCTCTTCATTGAGAGGAGTTTGCAGAAATGGGATTTGGGGTGGTCCGTTTGTTGTAAAGGGGCTTGCCCTTGAGTCTTATCCTTTGAGGTGTTGGGCTGCCCTATCTCTGTCTCTTGTTGTTCATCCATTATTTCTTTGCCCTTTGCTGTAGTGGTTGTTGTAGGAGCTTGCTGGGTGGTCTGTGCAGCTAGAGCCGTGGAAGTGCCTTCTCCTACTTGGACTAGTTGTTTGAATAGGACCTATTTACAAGAATCCAAGTCAAGAGTTTTTTCTAAATCTTTCACAGTCTGCTCCATTTTCTCTTCCTGAGTCAATTCTTCTACTATTGATTTAGGCATCCATTCATCTTGGTTGGAAAATTGTTCTATTTGTGGATATGGGCAATGTTTATAGGCTAGCAGCCTATACTTGAATCTCCGAGCACTGATAAAGCCTTCAGGGTCATAAGGGACCCACCAGAAGCTTCTTTTGAGTTTGAGTTGTTGCCCCAATATTTGATCAGCTTCTTGCCAACCATCTTTCTTATTCATGACGAATGGGCCTAGGTGGTCTCTAAACTTTATATTGGCTTTCTTCTTGGCACTGTGAAAGTGTGTAAGATCGGAGTTTATGAGTTGTCTATAGTATTCCAGGGCAAACAACCTCATAGGCACATACTTTGGGGGCCTGTAGGGACAGAGCTCACAACCATAGATTCTGATAACTGTGTGATTTTGGTACAAATACCAATCACCTATTTTGTAATTCCTGGACAGTTGTAAGATTTTCTGCATATCTTTGGACAATATGGTAGGAGGAGTCCTCTTTAAGAGGCATGTGACTGGATAAACAAACTGGTCAATAAATTCACAGTATGAATAGGGAGAATTCTGGACTTGGTGGAAGACTGAAGACCAGAAGATAACAGACCTCCTCTCACCCTGTGAGTCTAGCTTCTTGAATGGGCACTAGAAGAAATTTGTTTGATAATACATGAATAGGTGATAGATGTATGATGAATACTTAAATATTGCCTCCCTATTCAGCCTTGACAATTGGTTATGCATCTTGTTGGCAATATACTTGGCATAGTTGTACATCGCAGTAGGGGGTTTCTCAAGGCTATATGCAGAGAGCATGACCAACACAGTTTCATCAACATGCTCATTTGTGGTGAAGCCCAACACAGAGGTTAACATATCCACCAGCAACTTGCCTACCTCATTGAAATTTGCATATGAAAAAGGAGGTGGCCCAGAAGGTTGGCAATCTGCCTTCATGAAATTCTTGGCTACTGTAGCAATGTCTGTGCTAGAGAGCTTGGAGCCCTCATCTAGCAAGTACTTAATGGAAAATGGGTATAGCAGCTGGGTTTGCTTGTAGTTCAGCATTTGATTGATGGAGCCTAGTGTTATGTAGAAGCGGATGCTCCCAGATGGAGACTTTACAGCTCAGAGCTTCTGGTCATAGTTTTCTGCACAGAGGTGAATGACTTCAGGGAAAACATTTACAGATGGCAAGAAGTAAGTGGGCAGATTGGATTCCCAGATGCCATACATGTCACTATTGTCCAAGTGATTGTTCCTTAGCTAAAAGAAGGTCTGTAAGTGGTTCCTCTCTGCCACAAAATCTGCAATGAGGAAATCACTGTCTACCAGTGGCATGGCTTCCAATTCTTTATTTGGTGGATTCACAGGGGCTACATCCAGTGCATATGGAGTGGCCATGTCTGATCTCAACTGGATGTTTTACTTGATTTTTAGGATTGGTTCAAAGGTTGAGGAATGCCTGCTAAATTTTGTTTGGCAGTGAGCAGCTTGAAAGTATATGGAAACTCTTACAGGTTTTGATGAACTGAGGGGCACTCTGTTTGAAGAACCAGAGTGTGTTTGAGCTAATTAGCTATTTTTCAAGGGAATTTTGCTATAACATGGATGAGGGAACAACTATATTTGTTTTTAGCCGGTAGCTCAACTTCTCCGATTACTTTTATGGTGAATTTGCAGAAGGGCACGGGTTTCTTACAGAGTTTTATCTTGTATGGGTTTAACCAGGTTTTTAAGTGTTCTTTAGTGGACAATTTAGTAGTGAGGAACTTTAGCAGAGTTATTTTGCAGGAATTTAGGAGAACAATAGGAGAAATGCAGGTAAAGAAGGTCATCTGCGGCAAATACCTGGTTTTGATGGTGTAGGAGGCATCGAACTGGACTGGATGCAGGTACTTGGGTCGATGATGAGGGCGTCAGCAACTTTGGCGGGTGAATTTTGGATTTCGACCGTTGAACGACGTTTTCGCATGCAGAGGCGCTCCGAAAACGACGAACGAGAATGACAAATAATGGTCATTTCACGTCGTTTTATGCATTTTTGGCCCTTTGTCGCCTTTTTGGTGATGACGTCATGCTGACGTCATCATGGGCCTGGGTACGGCAGGGTGATGTGGCAGCCGACGTGGGTGGCCAGGTGGCA
This sequence comes from Pinus taeda, assembly GCA_000404065.3. NCBI lineage: Eukaryota > Viridiplantae > Streptophyta > Pinopsida > Pinales > Pinaceae > Pinus > Pinus taeda. The sequence continues at coordinate 20,430 of APFE030225323.1, read as the reverse complement.
ATGACACTGTGGCAGGGTGGACAGGCGGATAGGTGACGTAGATATGACCTGGAGGCACGGTGGCGGAAAAGGCGGGGTGACGTCACGCTGATGGAGGCGTGACGTTAGCGCAGGGGACGGGCGGTAAGTGGTTTCCCCGGAGGCCCCTGAGGTGGTAAGCGGTTTGAAGGGGGGGGGGGCTCCGAACAACACGGGAGGACGACGCATGGCGGGGGTACGGTGATAATACCGCCAATCCCCCGGAAGCAAAAGGTCGGGCAGTTTGCATGGGGAAATGACCGCCCAGCGTTGGATTGGATCGTCCACAATCGGACGGCTAGCGGGGATCGTGAGGTGATGGGGCCTTATCAGAGGGGGACCCGCCCATTATATTAATATTTTTTAAAATAAATCAAGTGGGGGTGGGTTTTCAACATAAGGTTTTCGAGTTTTTGGGTTAATTGGCGCCCATTTATAATATATTTTAATTAAAAACATTATAATAAATGTATTTTGGGCAGAAAAAAAAGGGGTAAAGGGATTAATGAGGGCGGGGTTTTGGATTTTATGACTTTTACCACAGTTTTTTGATAAAAACCATAGTTTAGGGTCAAAGGGGCTAATAGTAACCCCTGATGGGTTAATATTTCTGAAGGAAGGGTTATATAGCTATAGTGCTAGGGGGAGGGAATTTATACATATTTTTTGGGAATTTTTTCATAGATCCTAATAGAATTAGGGAAGGTGGGAAGTTAGGGAGCTAAATAGTACATTAGTGGTCAATATGACTTTGTGAGGTGAATGAATGGGTAAAGACTAAGTTCTAAGAGGTAAAACTTAGGAATTGAAGAAAAATGGAATGAGAGTAAAGATTTTTTACACAAAAAATGTGGCTTCTTTTTTTTATTAAACTTCATGGTTTGACCTGGTACCTGGTCATGAACTGAAGTGGAACTGGACACTTGAGCAGATCTCAAGGTCCTTGGGGGTGTTAGTAAGTTATGTTTGGGAAAAATAGCAGAAGTTAGACATGCTTCCAATGTTTTGTCCTTCACCCTCTTCTTTTGATGCCAATACCCTGAGTGGAATGAGCCTTTGTACTTGATAAGCCAATTGGTGATGGCCCTACATTTCTGGAACCTTGCACTACTTACCCATCCTAGTAATCCCAACATTTTTTCTTCATTTGGAGTGGGTGCACTTGAATTAGCAGACCCTGATTGTTCTCTTTTTCTTTTGACTACCCTCCTATCTAAATGTACCCTTATTTCTTCCAAGGACCCAGATTAAGCAGTTGGGCTCCTTCATTCTCTACCTAGCTAGTCTCTGCCAACTTGAGCTGTTGGACAGGAACATTCTCTCTTCTGCACAAGCAATTTAAACATGGCATTGTCCAGATTAGCTATTGGGCCACCATCAAGTATGATTAGCAGCGTATTGTTAGAGTATGATACTGCCTCAAAGATAGTAGTGGCATTTGACTGGCCACTTTTCTGGTCTTAGTTTGGGGTTCATTCACTTTCTCTTGACCATTTGATTTCTTGCCTTTGATATTCTTTTAAGGCATACCCTCTTTTCATTTTTTAATTTTCATAGCATGTACACAAAATATGGAACCTTTGCAGCCTGCAATGATGAACATATTTAGCCCTTCCACTATCAATCATGAAAAATGAAACCTATTGGTATAGGAACCTAACAGGTGGAAGGCTGACTTGGCTCGAAGATGATTAGGGCAATGATGAGAAAGAAGGTAAGGTTTTGTAGACAGAAAGGATAGATGGGAAAAAGGGCAGCTTAGCTATGAGACAGAACAGGAGGCTTAGATGATGCTTTGGGAGGATGAATGAAGGAGGAGGATACCCTGCACGGTGGGCCTTGATCAATTCTACAAAAACCTGCAAATGATCAAATCCTAAACTAATCTATTCTATCCATCAATCAACATAAATGAGCAGCAACTTTGTTTGGGAAGAAAACCTTGTACACCATCTATGTAAGGAAATATTTCAGATGTCCAAACCCATGACTAATCTCTACAGCTAAAACAAGCACACTAAAAGATTGCATAAGCAGCAAACTAGTGTTTTTGTGAGGCAGCACTGTTTCCTCAATTCCAGCCCCAAATCCAATAAGGCCGAGGTGAAACCAGGAGTGTAGTTGTCTCTTTTTCTTGGAGATCTTGCTGTTATTATTCTACCAAAACATCTAAACCAAAACCATTCATAAACAGTGATCTATCCCAGCATCATAACAAAATCTACTTAACAGCAAGGTATTCAAATGCATAAAAGAGAAAAGCAATGATACGTAAATAAACACAATGATATAGAAAGGAGGTCCTAGGCTCTCAGGTTGGGCCCAACCCTGAGAGCTTTGGCTCCTATGAAAAACTCAGACTTGTTAGGAAACCAAACTGCTTCTCATTATTCAAAAAGAGTCATAACTGTTTTTCCAAAAATGGCTACAAAAGAATGAAATAGAGCTGCTGCAGCACTGGAGTACAAAGTACACAATAGGTTCAAAATTATTTTTACGAAGGCTGAGGCCTCAACATTTATAGATAATGAGGGACCTAGCTGGCCTCCTCAATCTATGGAACTCGGTTGTCAAACTGTGAGTCAAAGAGCCCCTTTCTAAATGCTGATTGGCTACCTTCTAGATTCGGCTCGGTGGTCTTTGGAGCTTGGAGCTGAAGGTGAGAATCCCAAGGAAGGGTCATTGAATGCCGTAGACATCCCTCCTTCAAGTCCTAATTTCAGGCTTGGCTGCCTTATAGCTCATGATTGCTTTGACTTTGCTCCAATACGTCAAAAAACTTGAAATAGACACATGTTAACCACCTAGGAAAAGTAACTTCCCTTATTTGTACCAAAGACACAAACATACTAGAAATAATGCATAAACTATAGAAAATGATGGATTTGAACAAGGGCTGAACAATGAAAATGAGGCCAAATGAGCCCAAATTGTTACCAATTTTGGGGCTCATCAGTTGGTGTGAGAATTGAGAGTATAAGCAAGTGTTGTTACGATACTGGAGTGTTGTGATATTGGTGTGATGTTGATTGGAACCGAAGCTAAAAGAGTGACAATCGATCAGAATTCATGGTTGTAATTCTTCCCTCTACTTAATAAATTTGCTTACACATTTTTTCATTTGTTTATATTGATATATGATTTTTATATGTGTGAATATACCTAATTCCATTTACTTATAGTTGATAGATCTCTTGAATTGATTGGTTCTCCATATTTTGTTTCTGCTTCCAGGTACTTGTGGAGCGAGTTAAGTTCAAGAAGGAGTGATGGGAGTCAAACAGAGGAGACAAAAGGAAAGAAAAATAAAAAGTAGGTCATTTGATTCCATTTGCCTTATTTATCATCTATAGAAAAAGGATAAGTGCTTTAAATATGTTGTTCTAGGTATAGCTACCTACCTAGGGAATTAGTATTTATCCGTAGATGCAAAATTCCTCATAACAAATTAGTGACTCCACTGCGGAATGATAATCACTTAAGGTAGTTTATCCACATCCTAGGAAACCCTGGCAGACCTTTCTTGCCATCATTGATCTTATTTCGGCCTTTTTGAAGTTTTTTGGTCAAAATTTGCACAAGAATGCCTACGTTAGGAATGTGCTCGAATTAGTGCACCCTTGGTCAGGGTACAGTGTACTAATCAGTGCACTCTTGGCTTAGAGACAGTGCATTTTAGTGCACTATCTCCCATTTAGACCTACATTGATCCACCTTAGGTCAAATTTCCACCTTTGGATTGGGTATTTTCCAAAATTTCCTTCTCTTTCTTCTTGCTAAATGATCAATGAATGTTATGTCTCTGAAATCAACATTGTATTTCCTTAGCTAGCCCTACTTTGGCGTTGATTGATTAATGTTTCTTAAATGATTTCTTTGGCATTATCGATACATTGTCAAAGTTAGGTTATAGTCGATTAATCTTTGTTCAAAACAAAGTGTTGTAAAAGTCTTCATTTCTTTTGAAAAGGAACTATCGTAAAGTCTTCATTCTTGCAAAAAAAAATTGATTGATTGTATGTGAATTAGTTTCCTTTTGTTCATTTCAACATTAAGGTAATTGAAAAGAAAAGCTTTCTTTGTGCATATTGTAGTTTGTGAATGCTTGATATGAATAGTTAGGGGAATTTCATTAGATGTGCTCTTTGCTCTTTTTCAAAGATCTAATTGCTCTATCCCTTTCTAGTTAAGGTTTTCATTGTTCAAATTGAATGAAAATAATGTTTATCATAATATTTGCATTCTAGGAATTGCAAACATACATCACACAGTGAAACTTGAAAGGAAAATTCTAAAGAATATCAACTTAAAATTTATCTGAATTAACCTAATGGAGCATTGTAACTTAACGCATAACATTTAGAGGTTCTAGGCTAGAGACGTGTTCTGATGTTGTAAAACATAGTAGATGTCACTAACTTGTCTGCAATACATCTTGAGTGTGATACCTCATTTCATGTACGTGATTATATCATAGCTCATCCACGTACCTTCAGGTATATAGGGCGGTGTTACAGTACGTAAAGTATATGGGAATGCTCTCACTATGCGGTTTCACATTACACAGTGCTAATATGGATTGGGCCTCCATGTACTTTTGGGTATAATATATGCGAGGAAAACACTAGGTTGCTATCGATCCTTAGGTAATCAAGTCGGCCGCCTTGTACAATGTGATACACCAAACACAACACTGAGGGAGATTACATGCCTGTACTTCTTGGTTTGTCGAGAAGTATTCTCCAGTTCACAGTTTATTGGTAATCATTTTTCCTAGATCATACCTCTTTTGTTTTTTTATGTTATTTTGATTAAAATAAAATTAATTTACTGCAGATAACATCCTCCATGCTCGCTCCTTAGTTGATCTTAGGTTGAGACATATGGCAACAAATCTAGAGACCATCGGTCAAGGAATTCATTTTGATGGAAATCCTAGTCCTTTTCCTCCTTTTCGAAATATTAGTGCTCCTTATATGGCTACATTATCCCTTCTAGGATTTACCACTGGCTTGCCAGTATGGCTGTTTTCAACCTCCTTGGTTCAAAATGTCATGATTTCTCTACAATCAAGTACTCCTCCAACTGGACACAATCAACCTCCAGTTGATCCCAAAGTTAACCATTTCCCTTCTTTGTCAGTTGTTTCTTCCTCCCCTTCTTCCTCTTCACCCAGTGAAAATATTGATACTAGTAACCACGTGGCTAAGAAAAAGAAGAAAGGGAAGAAGAAGAAGAAGAAGAAGCCAATTCAGCAAGGGGGCAACCAAGCAACCATTACTTTGAACGCAACTTCTGATGAGAAACCATCACTATTACAAAATGGATAATTAGTTACTAAAAAATCACTAAAATTTGCATTTAAATGACCATTTTTCAGTTGGTGAGAAATAGTAGCTAATTTACAGTATCTTATAACGCGACCAACTTTTAGTCATTTTTATCTTAGTAATTAATTTTTTGTTTCATTTTTATCATTTACTAGTATATTTAGTCATAAATTTGGATATTAATTTAGTCATTGATTTAGTTGTTAATTGCCACATTTAATGACCAAATATATTACTACATGATCACTCGAGAAAATCAATTAATGACCAAAGAAATATGACCAAAATGTTAGTCGTGTTATAAGATATTGTAAATTAGCTACTAATAGTGATATATATGCAAATTTTAGTCACCGTTTAAGTCAATTAATGACCAAATAAATATGACTAAATTTCAGTCGTGTTATAAGATACTATAAATTGTCTACTAATAGTTGTATATATGCAAAATTTAGTCGTCATTTCTAATCACAAATTTATCATTTGCAATAGTCATTTATCATTTTTTCTCGTAGTTTCATATTCATTCTATAAACGACTGATTTAGTAGTTTATATTAATTTCATTTACTTTTATTAATAATAATTATAAATGACTAATTTAGTCATGTTTTTATTTTATTTGTGTTCATCATTAATCAATATAAACTACTATTTTGGTAGTTTTAGAGTGATTTTATGTATTCATTATTAATCAACATAAATCAACTAGTTTGATTTTGCAACTAATTTAAAAAAAAATTGCATACAACTTGCATGTTCATCTAATATAAAAACACAAAGTTACATATGTTAATTACAATACTAAATAATATCAAGTGCAACTATAAATAATTTCAACCACAAATTATATTATATAAAATGTCAAGTATTACAATATGAGTTTCCAACTTGATATTAATTAGTTGGACTACAATTTACACATGAAATGTTGTTTCATCACTTCAAAACATTATCACTGTGTTTCCAAGGCATTGCAAGTGAATTCACGAACTCTGAAGACTTAACCATCAATCTCTATGTGCGTGTCTTATGCGAGATATTGGCTGTAAGAGTATCACTAGACCGGTTTTCTTCTCTATTCCTTTTTTCATTTGTCGCTACAGTGTTATTGTTCTCATCTTTCTTCAATTGTTGCTTCTTACCATCAATATTGATGAGTTCCTCTCCTGAAAACAAAAGAAGATACAATGCAGAGTATAAGACATGAAAGACAATGAATACTGGAATATTAACTAAAGTATACTATAAAATATTTATACGACATATACATCAACATCAGTGATGTCAATGCCATTTATCCCCATAAAAGTAAGAAACTCCAACCAGTTTTCTTCACTTTGGTGATAATGGCCACTATGTGGTCAGATGACCTGTAGAAACAAAACAAATAAAACGTCCTCAAAGAAAAAAAACACCTTAATAACTTAGTATTTAACCTCTAGAGAAAGCTTAAGGACAATCATGCCAACTTACATTTTAAAAAGCTCAGGATGTGGATAATTTGTCAAAACAAATAATATAAGGTGTGATGTCTAATCCTTGTCATTTTATTCGCAACAAAAATTCATTTTCTAATGCACGAACTTGGTCAAATATATAGACAACTTGTGCTCAAATAACAATATGACAATAAAATTTTCTAATAGTCATGGAATTTTCTTAACACAAAACAACGAAATGGATTTCAATTAATATAATGTATTACTAATCTCATCTTCAAACTTTGGATGTTGTTTAAATGGTCATGATACCAAGTATTTTCATTTTCATAGTTAAACGACAAAAAAAAATCAAAGGAAATATTCAAAATACAATCAAATAAAACAGAGAGGATATCATGGAACGAACATTGCAATTATAAAAAATATGTTTACTTGTCCCTCGGTCTCTTGTCTATCATTTCTAAAAAATTTGCTTGCCCAAAATAACCATGAGGTGAAAGAATCACAAATTAAAAACCATAGTAATCCCTACTCGAAACATTTCCAAAGTCAATGGCTCAAGTACCTCAACCCTCCTTGTATTGGAAAACCATATGATGTACAAAGTTAACTACCTTAAGCTATTTTTTCAAGAAAATCCTTCAGAGTTGAATTTGGAGGTAGTTCTTGCACAATCATTTATTTAATAACAATACACAATCATTTATTCATGAAATTGATATGATGGTAGAAATTTAAAACATCATACATAAAAATTGTGTAAAATATTTGCAAATGAATTTCAAAACAAGTAGATTAGGAAATGAATTTATATTATGTTGCCAAGCCATTGTTCTCATCTTCAATTCTTGCATCTTCCCATCAATACTGAGTTCTATTTCTGAAAATGAAAGAACAAACAATTAAAAAATAATTTATGAAAGAGAATGAACACTAGAATATAATCTAAAGTAGACTACATATATTTTATAGTAGTGAACTGCCAAGAAAATTATAAGTATAAACATAATCAACAAATTAATAACAATTGCATTTATCTATTGAGACCCATATAGCCTTGCATTTTACAATGTCAAAAATTAGCCTTATATATTATTTGGCTACTCAAAAATTGAAAACAATAAAATTATTGTTATATTTATTAAGAGTTTCCAACTTAGGGCTAAATTCAACTGAAATTATCCAAAAAGTGCTTTCCCTACTTTATTACAGGCAATGCCACACCTAGTGGTTGACTTTTTCCATGATATGTATCTTGTTGTCCTCATATGTAGAGCATGGTGGTAGTTATGTAGGTTGTATTTGTACATAAATGAACAAAAGATGCCAAAAGTGCTTGAAATTAACTAAATTGCAAGGTATTTTTCCTATCATTAAAAATTGTAAGTGGTTTTATTTCTTATTATTTTTATTATTTTTATAAACAAAGGCATAATAAAAAATTATGAGAATTGGAAACACCCCTATAGGTTGGAAAGAGAAATATTTGCTTTGGAAATATTTCTAGTAGTTTTTGAGGCATTTCTATGTTACATTTCTAATGGTGAAATATTAGGTTGGGGGGGTGGGCTTTCCTACTACTTAGTTCTTGGAAAATGCATTCCCTCCTATCTTAGAGGTTTTATTATCTAAAATGGCTTGGAAGGAGTGTGTTGACTTGTTAGTAATCTTTTCTTAAGTCTTATTTTTACTAAACTTGCACATAACGTACACACACAAAATTATTGTAGAGTGTGTGTCTGCAAGAACATGTTTGAGAATTTCTTGAAGGAAGTTGGAGGAAATTGACCATGAATCTCTTGAAATTCGAGGTAAAGGAAAGAGCTCAATGTTCACATATTGGTGCCTTGGTAGAGGGTGGTGGTGGTGTAGGCTGATGAGCCTCATAAATGGGCAATTATATGGGCTCATTTTACCTCCTAACCTAGTCAAATCAACCATTATCTTAGCTTATTGTATGATTTTCGGATTATATTTATGCTTATAGGGTGAGTTGAGTTATTTATTATGCCATGTGGCTTAACATGTATTTAATGCAGATTATTGATGGATTTCGAGGTCAAATTCAAGGATCTAGTGGTCAAATTACAGCAGTAACTCGGAGTAGATAGAGGAGAGGACTTATAGGAGGGAATCCCCCTCATTTATTGCTCGTCACTTTGAATTCCCCTTCATTCAGCTCGGAGTACAAGCAGCTGAATCATGCACTAGAATGCAACCAAGAAAGTGGAAGATGATTGATAGTTATCTCGAGTTTTCGGAGCCAAGCCTCCCTAATTTTAAGGAAGCTATTGGTAGCTTGTGTAAGCTCTGCTCAAATTTCAAGCTTACTATTTTATGACAGTTTTATGTATTCTTGTTATTTTTTGATAATGAAGATGGAATCCTTTTTGACCTAGCACTGAGTTACCTCATAGGGCTGAAGCTCTTGGGTTAGGGCCCAATCCAAGCAACCAAGCTTCTTTTGTATTTGTATTCTTTACTTCATTTTGTAGATTAGTTTATTATTAGATGTATTTGTCTTATGGTTAAGAATATGTTGCTTTTGATGATTTAGTAGCTTGCTTCCAGTTTTGCTTTCTATAGAAGGTTAAGTAGTGATCAAAGAAAATTCAAAAGGCTAGCAACAATGCCTTGGCCTCTCTTCCTCCCTCTGGGACCATGATTTGAGGCAAAGACTCTCTTGCTGCCCCAAAAACACAAAGTTTCCGCATTCCTAGGACTTCTAGTGTTTGCAGCTCTCTAGTAGGTTGATAGTCCAGTTTCTCTTTGCTTTATATCTTCTTTATCATGTTCACTTCCTAATTTTCAATAGTCCTTTTGCATGCTTTTTTTTCTCATATAATTTCCCAGCATTTCCTTCTATACATCATAGTTTAGGCCATTTTAATGCAAAACTCTACTTTTCCTCGGATGTACTCATTTCATTGGTTGCTTGATTTTCTTGTTTGACTTTCAGTTTCTATGCAGCAGATCTCTTCCAATAGTATGCCAACTTACCAGCAATCACACCCTCCATCTGATCCATTCCCTATAGGTCTCCCAAACCTCACCTCAAATCTGCCCTAGTTTCCTTCATTTTTCATAGAACTTCTTCCTCTCTCCTTGAGCAAACCCAATTATCTTTATCTCTCGTAGTGATTCAAGGTAGACCTTAGACACTCTAACACCTCATTCCAACCTTCATCCACCTTTTCCACCCACTCTCATGCCCTCAGAAAAACGAAAATTGCTCTTGGCCTCCTCTTGTAGGCCTCCTGTAGTTTTCCTGTGTCCTACTATAGTTTTTCCTGTAGGATTTCTTTTGAATGCCAAGTCTAGGAGAAGCCTCTAGAAGGCCACCTAAGACATCCTAGGACCCATACGCACCATCCTACATCCTCCCCAGCTCCAAAACCACCCTCCAACGCCACCTGTTCACTGCCACAATCACACAGAATAGATTAGATGCATGTTAAATTCACATAAAAATCCAAAAGTATGTTTTTTGCTTATTTACTTCCAGAAATAGCATGGTTAGATGTTGTTTACTTCCTTGAGTAGGTAATGGCATTTCTTTCATGGTTTTCATTGTGTTTTTGGCAAAAGTAGAATTAACTTGTTAATTAGAGTTTACTAGGTTTTGCTTTACATTCAAGTCTTTCTCATTTCTACAGTCAGAATAGCATCTGTAGAGTAATCTTTCTTTCCCTTCATCACACATAGAGATTTTTCTGAAATCTATAGAAGTTGGCTTGAGCTCCTAGTGATCTCGCGTGAGCTAAACAAGTGACAACCTGTAGTGAGAACTAGTACTTATGCATATAGCACCGACGGTTGCAAGTTTGTTACGAACTACCGGGTTGATAAAAGTAAAGTTGGTAGTCCAGGAGTTGCAGTATTCTTTCTCCAATATTGGCTCTCACCAATTTTTGGCATTGTTTTCAAGGAAGCATCAGAGTATCCTATGATTATTGCTTTCTTCTATTTCCTATTGCAACATTATGTTAAGAGTTTATTTCAGCAAAAGTAGACTAGTCATTTCTTTTCTTTTAGTTCTGCATTTCCTTGCTTTCCTTTTCAATTCTAAAAATTTCCATTCAGCAAGTTCATTTCAGCTAGTTGCAATTTCTTTTGTTCAATCACAAGTTTAGTTTCTATAGGTACTTTTAGTGTGGGCAAAAAGAAACAAAAACCAACCAAAAATATTTCCTTTCATGCCTCGTAGGAGTAGAGATAACTTAGGAAAAATTTTGCCCAACACCTCCACTGCTTCACACAACCAACCTTCTCTCTACTTCGGTGGCTGAAATCAAGAAGAACACTTTGGTGAACATCCAGACATATTTGAAGAACCTATAGGGGAAGAAGAAGAAGAAAACATTCCTCTGGAGCCAATGGCTAAAATCATAAATGCTAGGGGAAATGGAAAGAGAATAGACAATACCTTCCCCATTCCGGAGACCACTGGGGACACCAAAATGAATAATATATGTCCTTCAGCCCGACCTCACTTCCGTGGTCTAGCTACAAAAGATCCCAACACCTTCTTGTTCGAGTTTATTGTCATCTGTCGAACATATGACTATGCAGAAGACAAGAAAAAGTTGATATTGTTCCCTTCTACTCTCAAGGATGCACCACTACGCTGGTTCATGGAATTACCTGGAAATAGCTTCACAAATTGGGCTTAGATGCAACAGACCGTTAACAACAAGTATCGAGACTATTGTATATACTAAATAAGAAATCTTTTGAATGACCATAGGAAGTGATAAGTTTCTGGAAGACTATGAAGAGAGGTTCCAGCTTAGTTACAAAAGGGCCAGGTGCACACTTGACCCTGAGTCTCTCAAGTTGGTCCTCTTCAGGGGAATTCGGGAAGACCTTTCAGACACACTCCATCTACTGGCCGGGGGAGACATTTGCCAACTATCCTAAGAGGACATAAACACTATTTTTAGAAACCATTCTAGAGCAGCTAGAAAGAAAGGTAGGGGGAGTCAACCCATAGCCAGTACCTCTTCTTCCAATTCATCAATTAAAGGTGAAATTGGAAACATGCTGGAAGACTTCAAGAGTGAGATGCTACAGACTCTTTCCATGCAAATGGATACCTTACATATCAAAAGAAAACAAGAGGAAGCAGAGAGGGCTTTGGCCATTTTTTACCCTAGATGCACCAGGAGGCATCTTAGGAATGAATGCCCAATGAACTCTATAGGGGCTTGTTTAGTCTGTGAAGAAGATCATTCTATAATTAAGTACCCTTCCTTGCCCAAACTTAAAGTTGTATACCAAGGGGCCAAAGGAGGCCACGTGGACCTAGACCATATGAGCAGGGGATGCAAGGGACATCTCAGGCATACTACAACCCTGACCAAGTCACTTCCATACGTTCTTGGGCCCCCCTTGATCATCCTTCCTAGTCCATGCCTCCTCCTTGGTCATTCACATCTCAATATCATGCCCAACCATCCACCCATTCATTTCAATCCTATGCTCAGCCGCAACCTTAGTGGAATGCATCTCATCAGGGGTGGAGGGCCAAATACAACTCTCTTCCTACTCTTCTTCCTCAACCACCTACCCAACCACAACCGTTACCTTATTCTCCACCAAGGCAACCCCAAATGCTTTCCCAGCCAAATCCAAACCCGAACAATAGACATGCTCAGCAAGTGTATAGCGGGGAGCCATCATGCCCAACTTATGATGTGGAGATTCAAGAAATTAACTTGCAATCCAAGAAAGTTCTCCCAGCTAGCTAGCCTCCAACCAAGGAGGTTGAGGAAGATAGAGAGGAAAGCAAAAATAAAGAAAATCCTCCCTTTCCTGAGAGACTACCCATGACAATCTAGCCTATCCGAGAAGAGACTAAACTCCTGGGAGAATTGAAACATTTATGTGTGAATATACCACTTGTCCAAGCCATAAAAGATGTGCCTATCTACAATAGGTTGATCAAAGAGAAGTGATTTAAGCATCCATGAAAGCGCAAGAGAGATGCCCCAACCATCAATGTCGTAGGACAACTGTCTGACCTGATGTTGGGGAAGATAATCTGTCCAAAATATCTAGACCTCGGAAGCCTAGTAGTTGATGTCCACATAAATGGTACAATGGTCCCACATACTTTGATTGATCTGGGAGCTGCCATTCATGTGATGAAAAAGGACACATTGCCCAAACTTAACCTCCAAGGCTCCTAGAGGAAGACCATGATAGTGTTGCGGCTAGCAAATTGCTCCATAGTGACCCTAAGGGGATTGTGGAAGATGTGATGGTCTCAATTGATTCTTGGTAGTACCCTGCTGATTTCCTAGCTCTCTAGCCAAAGGCAAAGCTCACTGGGTATCCTCTCATTCTGGGAAGACCCTGGTTGGCTATAGCTGATGCCTACATCAGTTGTTGAGCTGGGAACATGACCATAAAGAATGGGCACATGTCCAAGTAGTTAATCCTATATCCTCATGCCCAACCCTTGCTAGAACATGATGTACCTATCTGGTTGGAGGAGGAGGATGATGATGAAGTTTATTCTACACCACTTTGTACATTATAAATCATCATGGGGGGGAACCACAATATGAGGATGATGTGATTGAAAATTTGATTCCGAATCAACCTCCCAGTGTATCACCATTAGAAGACTTAGTAAGAGAAACCAAAAAAAACCCCTCAATTGGTCTCTGTGTGCCCAACCCACTTCTCTTCGTGTTGAAAATATAGTGTTTGGCTCAGAAAGAACATTGAAAATCAATCCATCCCTATCTACTTCCCACGAGAAGGCGTTATGCAGCATACTGAGAAAACATCTAGATGGCTTCGCCTGGAGTTATAAGGAGATGAAGGGAGTGCACCCTTTAGTATGTACTCATCATATATACATCAAGGAAGATTTCAAGCCAATCAGGTAGCCTCAAAGGAGGATGAAACCAACACTTAAAGATATTGTTAAGGAATAACTGCAAAAATTTCTTGATGTAGGATTCATCTATCCCATCTCTGACAGTGAAAGGGTCTCTCCTTTGGTGGTACTGCCAAATAAAAATGGTAAGTGGAGGATCTGTGTTGACTATCAGGAATTGAAAAAAGCGACTAAAAAGGACCATTTTCCTTTACCTTTCATAGATCAAGTGTTAGACGGTCTGACAGGGAAAAAAATTTTCTCCTTCCTAGATGAGTTTAGCAAGTACAATCAGATTGAAATCAGCCTGGAAGACCAAGATAAGACAACTTTCACTTATCCTTGGGGTACCTTTGCATATCAGATCCTTCCTTTTGGTTTATGCAACATTCCAACCACTTTCCAAAGAATGGTATTGAGTATATTTTTTGAACTGGTTCATGATGCACTAGAAATATACATGGATGATTTTATTCCTTATGGCTCTAACTTTCGGGAAGCTTTATCTAACCTAGGAAAAGTTCTAAATAAGTGTATTGATATGAACCTATCCCTCAGTCTGTAAAAATGTGAATTTTTTATGACTGAGGGGACCGTGCTAGGTCATGCAATATCTCAACAAGGACTGCAGGTGGACCCCAACAAAATTTTTATCATCCAAAGGGTCCCACCTCCTCAAAAGCTGAGATATGTCAAAAGCTTCCTAGGCTTAGCTGGATATTACAGGAGATTCATTAAAGACTTCAGAAAGTTAACCTCCCCTTTTTTTGGCCTCCTAGGCAAAGAGGTTGAGTTCATATGGTTGGAAAACGGTCAAGAAGCTCTAGATACCTTGAAGAGAAAACTAGTGATTGACCTAATTCTTAGAGGCCCAAACTGGGCCCTACTCTTTCACATCCACACAGATGCCTCGATCAAAGCAATAGGAGTAGCCTTAGGATAGATCGATGAAAACTTACATTATACCATATACTTTATAAGCAAAAACTTGACAAAGGTAGAGTTAAACTATATAGTGACCGAGAAGGAACTCCTAGTTTTCGTGCATTCCTTAAACAAATTCAGACATTATTTCACAGGCTATCAAATCTTTGTGCACACATATCATGCTACAATTAGATATTTGATGAACAAACCAGATGTAAATTCTCGCCTTATTAGATGGTTTCTTTTATTGCAGCAGTTTGATCTAACCATTTTTGATAAGCCTGGTAAAGAGAATGATGTTGTTGAATTTTGGCTAGAGTAAATTTGCCTGTAGGTGAAGAAGGAATGGTGGATGACCAAATGCCATATGAACACCTATTTGCTATATCAGTACTCTCTCCATGGTTTGTTGACATAGCAAACTACTTGGTTTCAACACAGCTCCCACCACACCTATCCTCGAAAGAAAAGAGCAAAATAGTAAGGAAAAGTGCCACTTTCACCTGGATGGAGGAAATCTTTTCAAACTTAGCCCAGATCAGATCTTGAGAAGATGTGTCAGGGAGGAGGAAGTCTTTGAAATCCTCCTAACATGTCATGACGGGCCTTATGGAGGTCATTTTGTAGCAAAAAGAACCGCCTTCAAGATATTACAAGCAGGCTACTACTAGCCCACTCTTCATCAAGATGTGAGGAGATGCATGAGCTAGTGTGATCGGTGTCAGAGGATGGGGCAACCCACTCCAAAGGATGAAATTCCCATGGAACCTCAAGTCACCTTTGAGCCATTTGAGAAGTGGGGCATGGAATTTGTGGGGCCTATTAAAACCTCCTTCAAAGTAGAAGAAGTATATCATTGTGTGCACTGACTACTTGACGAAGTGGGCAGAGACAAAAGAAATCAAAGCAACAACAGAGGAAAAATTAGTTGAGTTTTTGAGGGAAAACATAGTCTACAAGTTTGGGTATCTGACAGAGTTGTACTCTACAAGTTTGGGTATCTGAGAGAATTGGTCACAGACCAAGGCAGTTAGTTCACTTCCAACCTGATTGAAGACCTTCTCACACATCATAAGATCAAGAACAGGACTTGCACCCCTTACCATCCACAAGCTAATGGGCAATTCGAGGTCACTAATAGAGCATTGGAAGGGATCCTAATCAAGATAGTGAGTAGAACAGATTAGTTGAAGCCACTTGGGCCTACAACACAACATGTAAGACCATCACCGCGTTCACACCCTATGAACTGGTCTATGGGAATATGGCTTTGTTTTCAATAGAGTTTGAATTCAATACCTTAAGGATGGCAGCTTAGCTGGACCTGGACCTCAGCCATGCTCAAAAGGAGAGATTAGTTCAGCTCAATGGATTGGATGAATATAGATTGCAAGCCCTTCTCCATACAAAGGTAGTTCAGCTCCAGAGAAAGATATAGCATGATAGAAATATCAGGGAGAACCAATTCCAAGAGGGATATTGGGCACTACTCTTTGATTCACAATACAAGGATTTCAAAGGCAAGCTGAGGAAAAGATGGTCGGGACCCTACACTGTGGAGAAATGCAATGACAATAGTTCAGTTCTGATCAGAACCATTGATGATGAAGCCATCCCCATGCTTGTCAATGGACATCAGTTGAATTTCTACAAGAAACCCCTCTCCAAGCAAGAGTTTATTGAAGATTTGAATAAAACATTGATGGTAGTGGAGAATGTCTTAGCTTCCACTTCACCCACTCACTAAAGAAAAAAGTGAAAAAATAAGCACTGAAGTGAAAACCTCCATGAGGTGCTTGAGTCCCATCATTGGGTTGAAAAATTCTTCTGAGGAGGCCCACTGAAGTCAAAAACAAGGGAAAAGAGTAAGTTCCCTTGGTGAAAACCTCCCTTGGAGGCACCGAGGGTAGAAAATTAAGGTGAATACCTCTCTGAGGTGCCCTAGTTGTTTTCAAAAAAAAAAAGAGAGAGAGAAAGAAAAAAATGAATTTTTATTTCATTATAGGTTTGCAGGAGGACTACAGGGAGCGGAAGAAGGTGCCAACAGGACCTTGAAATTCATACCAACATCCATCTTATCTTCTCCACACCTTCCTTCATCATTTTTGGCATCTCTTTCACCCCACTATACCTCTTCTTCCAAAACTGTGTTTTCTACAGGAGGCTCTGTTTTTTCTACAAGAAGCTCCTATAGGAATTACAGAGAGCCAAAAGTGTCTACAGGAGGCAGTTTGAGGGACAAGAAAATATTCATGAGGAACCTATAATCCCTCTTACCATCTTCAAACCTCCTTGCCATCATTCCCAGACCTCCATCATACTCCAAGCATCATTATTATTATTTTGTTTTCCTTTCCAAGAAAAAACACAGAAAATAGTTTTTTCAGTTTTGAGAAAAAAAAAGAAAAATAAAAGGAGGAAAAGGCACCATTAACTTTACATGAAGCTTACCTACTATCCCTTCATCATTCATCTCAACCTCTAGCATCATTCTCGAGCTCCAAGCTATTGTGACCATCAACAACCCCCATTTTTTTATTAGTGTTAGAAATAACATTAATAAATGGGGACCCTTCTAAAAAATAAAAACTTAGCACTTAAGATTGCCTTTTTGTTTCCAATAAAACATGATATCAAAGCAAAACTTCCAACAATATGAATTCCTACATTTTCATGCTTCATGCGCACAGAAAACATTATAAATGTTAAGCCCCCTTGTGAAAAGCACTATACGACCACAAAAGCTAGGAAAACCGTTGTAAGCGGAAAGTATTGAGTACTAAGAAAAACTTTAATAAACCCGTTTTTAATGATAAGAATCACATCGCGAAAAGGGTAATAGTGGGCATCCTTTGCAAAGAAACTCTTGGAAATGTGAAAAAATAAGAATGTGAGATCGCGAACCTTACAAACTCATTGATCGTATTTGTTAAAAACAAATCAGATCTGGTTTAAAGAATTATTTCACGTAAGGTGATATCTTTGATATGATTTTAAAAATTAAAAGCTTTCTCGTCACCTTATTATTGTTCATTATTCACCATTATCCTTATTGTATCTTTATTCTCAGCTTACTATTTTCAAGAGTAGTATGCAGAACAACACTCAGAACGTAATGGGGAAGAAAGGCAAAGCTCCTGCATCTAAAAAATCAGAGATGACTCCATTATTTATAGACACCACTTGTACCAGGGAAGCAGGAATATCCAGTTGGGAAGCCATGTGTCGACTGCTAGAAGAAGAAAACCTAAGAGTTACGGAGGTTACTGTCATGCGGAAAGAGTTATGTTTGCGGACAAACCTAACCTCCCTAGGAGTCTAAGACTCTCTAGTGACAAACAAACCAAACAAGAGAAATCCTTGTCTAAATACACGTTATTCTATGAGAGATCAAGTGTTTTTCGATCTTACCTTAGGTCCAACGCTTGTTGTAGCAGTCCAGTCTTGCTGATCCAGATGAGCTCCTCCTTCACTTTCAGACCTGCATACACTAACAAAGCAAATGATTACATAGCATCTGAATATTCATCATAAAACAAAACATATCTATCATATTGACCAAGGAATACATGAAATAATTCATTAACAAATCATTGAGAAGAATGGACTTATTTGTATTAAATAATCAAAGGAACCATTACAACCTGAGCCTTGGTGTTGTGCAAGTTCCTCCCAGGGTCCAGCAAGAGTTTTCCTCTACTTTGACAAGCTCACCCACTTCCAAATGAAACAAGAAAGGATGGTAATCTCTCCTCACAAGCTTACAATGGAAGTCCTAATTCCAGCAGCATCTATCCTTTGGAATGTTCAGCTTTCAACCTCCCCTCCTCTGGCCCAAGGCCTGTATTTATAGTGTTCTAGAGGAAGTTATTCAGTTCCAACATCAATGGGATACTCCTTCTTTTGGATGGGGTAGCTCCTCTCTTGATGGGATAAGTTCCTCTATCATAGGGATGCATGAACCATCTGGAGGCGCTCAATACACGTCAAACACTCTTCTAGAAAGCTCTAGAAGTGACCACAAGTAACTTTTTTAAGATGAAACTCGCCCTTTTGACCTTTACAGGAGTACGCACCCATCCCTTGACTTACAGAGCGTACAAGTACGCAGGTACAATGAGCTTGGGATGCGTACACGCAGGCAAGGTAGAGAGAACCTGCGTACCCAGAGATAAACATGTTTTTTAATGACTTTCTCTCTTTTTTGAAGTTTTGACATGGAGAGCAGAGGTATAAGGCTTGACAAGGAGGATAATATGACTATTGATGGAGCCATATTAACTGCAGATAGTCATGGTGACAAATTTCAGTGTAACAGATTGCCCCCTAAAGTGCGAAGCCTGTAATAGATAAGGGTTTTATATCATCTAGGAAGGGTGAAGTACCTTATCATTTCGAGGATTATCTCGTGGAGAGCCCGGTCAAAACCTGCAATTTTCAACACAAAATACATGTATAAGATCATATCATTGCTGAGGTAGGCATTCCCATACTCAGATCAAAAACTTTAACTAACAGACTAACTACTCTGATACAGGAAGGATTTCATAATACATCATAATCATAGACTCGTGTAGACACAGTATGGGCACAGCCATCTGTTTATGATTGGTCTACAATATAATGAATACAAAACTCCTCGCAGCCTGGATGGTGGAAACTAGATCCAGGTCTTCATCTCTACTTCCCGAATTGGTACGATTCTAGCCATGTGAATAAATGAGTCGATGTCGAACATGGTAGAAACCACTTGATTACCAGTCAATGATGTAAACTGTTAACAAGCGTGAGAGAGACCACCAGTAATGTCCATGGTTCTCAAAGTACCCAGCACAATCCATGAGATGTGAATGAATGAGTCGGTGTCGAACATTTCATGGAATCCTTCGATCGCAAGTCAATGATGAAAACTGACGTCGAAGGCGAGAAAAACTGCCATTGATGTATGCAGATTCCAAGGTACTGACGATTTCTAAGTCAACTCTCTAGATAATGTGCTGATGTCGATAGAAAGCGACCCGTCGCAGGCAAGCCCACAACACGAAATCATAGTTCAAGTTGAAGAAATGTTGGTGCAAGGACTGACTCAATGATGACACAATGAATGATAGGTATTTTGCGGTTGAATGTTTTGTTTCAGACCTCTTGAACACATAACGACACAACAGATGGTTTGGCGAAAAATGACTCAAAGTCGACTCCCATAACCCGACTAAAGATGTCAAATGATCTTGGTCAACTGTGAGACAAGGGATTTCCCAACCCAGGTGAATGAATAAGTGTCGTGTTCAAGAGTGGTAGTAAGGTTTTATTTCTGAGACAAAAGGATATCAAATAGGCTCATTCTTTTCATTTTTCCCCCACCATTTCTGGCAAGTACCTCTTTATTTTTTACAAGCTTGAGGAGGATAACATATGCTTGTTTGTAAGCTCATCCTTCGGATGAGTCCAACTTAGTTTTTGAATCGAACCCTAAGAAGGAATGGTCCGTTCCTATTTGTAATAGAACAGGTCCTTTACTGTGAAATTTTAACGAGTCTAGTATAGGAGAAACTCAACGTTTTTCATATTTAAAGAGTCTGAAAAACTTAGAAGACTCCAGATTGGACTTTTTCGTAAATTTGTGTCTCCTAAGCCCGAAAAAGTATAAAATAATACCTAGGAGAACCGCTTGATCTTGCGACCAAGGATATTTTCATAGTTAGTGTCTTTGACCTGAAAAGTAAAAAGCGATCAAAGACAAGTCGTTTTATTTCCAATATCGAATTTGAAACGACAAAAATCCGGCAATCTTTTCCTGTTTTTACGGTCAGAAAAGGGCT
>APFE030225322.1:0-10218 GCA_000404065.3 Pinus taeda | reverse complement strand
TTAGTTCAGTAGGAAAGGGTTCTTCCTCTTCTTCTTCCCTTGTAGGTTCTTCAAATATGTAAGGTTGCTCACCTAAAGTTTCTTCCACTTCACAGTCACCAAAGAAGAGAGAAGGTTAACTGTTGAATGTAGTGGGGGTATTTGTCAAGAATTTCCCTAAATTGTCACTATTCCTACGAGGCATGAAAGGAAATGTTTTTGGGTTGGTTTTTGTAAGATTTTCTTTAAAGCTATAAAGTACTTGTAGAATAGAAAGGAAAGCAGATAATGACAAATGAAGAAAGGAAGCTACTAGATTACTTTTGCAAAAATAAACTAATGGAATAAAATTGAAGATAAGAAGTAGAAGAAAAGAAAGTTGGAGACTCGAAATAGAAGAAAATAGTAATCACATTCTACTTAGACACGTCCCCAGCAACGGCGCCAAAAAGTGATGAGCCTAGGTATTGCAACAAGAATGTTGCAACTCCCAGGGCTGCCAGCTTTACTTATCAACCCGTGGTTCGTACAAACTTGGAGGTAACAGTGCTATATGCACAAATAGAAGTGAAGGTCCTACTTGTTGTCATTATTTATCTGGCAAGAGACCCCAGGGGTTCCAAGCTAGACTTCTATAGGGTCAGAAGAAGCTTAATTCTTTGATGGAAGAAGAGAAAACCTATTCTAAGAGAGAGCTAATCTATTGCAGTAATGAAGAAAACAACGTGTAATGATAAACCACACCATAACCTAATTAACCAATAAAATAGTTATGCTAAGCAGAATTGCTACAACAATCACTAACCTAATGTTGCTATCAAAGTTGCAAAAGGTAAATAGCATTAAACTACACTAAGGTGTAAGCAAAGAAACTAAAGCTAAATCGGTTTTCAAGCGGAAGAGCAATCAAAGGTCGAAATCAATGAAAGGAGGACTTAAGGACGCAGTAATGCATAGGGACCGTTAGATTGATCAATGAGCAGAAGATGGATGGTGGAGATCTTATCACGGGGGCTTAAGCGAATAAATAGATGAATAGGGTTAATGAAGCATATGAATGACAAAGATCTTATTGCAAAGAATTAAGTCAAGAGATGGGCAAACAAGGTAACGAAGCAGATGAACAGCGGATATTGTATCGCGAGGGATTAAGTGAAGAGATGGGCAGACAGGGTAACGAAGCATATGAATGGCAGAGATCTTATCGCGAAGGCTTAAGTGACTAGATGGATGAATAGGATGAATTGTTGAGGCCTTATCATGGAGGTTAAGTCAAGAGATGGACAGTCAGGGTAATGAAGCTATGAATAGTTGAGATCTTATCACGCGGATTAAGTCAAGAAATGGACGACAATATTTATTTTCCTTGCGAATATCATATCGCAGGGAAAATAAACGTGCAGAAATGATGGAGCAGGTTTCTAAGGCGGTAAGTAGGTTCTCGCGCGCCCTCAAGGCAGTAAGTGGAATTCTAAAATTTCACGCAATTATCCTTACTGCGTGACACGTAGCACGAGAAAACCACTTTTCTTGAATGCTCTCAGGCAGATAACAGTCATGCAATAATCCGCGCGAGATTGTGCGATAGCCGTTGGATCAGGCAGGGCTGATCAACGGTGGAGATCGGCCAAGCTAGCTGGCGATCGAGTGACACAACAGCCATCATATCAGGAGAGGCAGATCGATGGTGGGGGTTTAAAGTGCATAAAGTGTTGAGGTGATGCAATAGTCGTCGGATCAAGAGACAGATCGACGGTGGAGATTAAATCGCATAAAGTAAGTGGAAGACTTCACATGAGGCAGCAGTAGGAGAAAATAATGAATCAGACGGTGATTGTGAAGGTTTGTTATGGATCAGATGGCGAGGAAGTGATGCATGAAGAACGTGTTGAAGGAGGTTTCAAAGGAAACGACAGAAAAAACAGTGAGGGTGAACAAATAACTACATCAAACAACAAACTCCATAGCTCATGCGAGCACCAAAAACCTATGTTTTTGGGGTTGTTGTAGGGTCTCTTCCTCAAGTCATGGTCCCAAAGGGAAGAGATGAGGGCGAGACACCTGTGCACAACCTTATGGTGATGTTTTCTCCTATCTAACATGTAAACTGAAAGAAGGCACAAATGGAAGTAAACTACAGTAAATGCAGCTACTGAAGCAAATGAACAGAAAAAACATGAATAATCTACGTTATACTGTTGTAATGAAAATGAAGCTACCTAAGCAAATAAAACAGAAAACCATGAATCTATGCTGCTTAAGCAAATGAATAGAAAACATGAGTCTATGCTAGCATAACAGTACAATAAAGAGGAGCTTTGGCTGCTCGGGTCGGGCCCTAACCCAAGAGTTTCAACCCTCTGAGTTAACTCACAACTGGCTTAAAATAGAACTCATTCTCATTATGAAAACCATGGATTACAGAACAAATTGTCACAATCCTTGCAACTCATAAATAAAGTAGAGTTTTTACAATAGAATTCTAAATCCTACTGAGGTCCTGAGCCTCTCTACTTATGCATCTGAAGTCCTTAACGACTTCCTTCCAATTAGGGAGGCTTGGCTCCCAACTCAAGAAAAATTGTTTTCTGTTCTTTTCGCTTGCTTGTGTTAGGATATTCCGACACATAGGAAATAGTTAAGTGTAACTTGGTCTAGAGTAGAGTTAGGTAAAGTGTGTTTCTTTATTATGTACTTTTGTAACTTATAATCTGACGGTCACGATATGTTCTAGACATGAATTTATTCGATGGTTCATTCTCTCCTCGGTATTACCGACGCTTGATCCATGGCTTAACACCCAATTGGTCCATGATCTCTATTTAAAGAACATGGAGGGTCATTTGTAGGTTAACCGTTCATGAGAGAAGCTTATGTAAATTTTCATTCTTTTATTAATAAATTTTCTGAAGTGGTTGCGTTAGCTCAGGTCGTGGATTGTTTCCCTCTTTGAGGGTTTTAACCACCTCAAGAATATTGGTGTTTTGTTCTGTGATCTATTTGTGAGCGGTGTCCTTCGGTGTTCTGTCTGAGGAACTTACCCTGTAAATTCCTACAACTCGGTTGTTTTCTAGTCCCATGATTTGGTTGTTTGCAATCCGAGCTCATGGAGCAATATTCAAATGGAGGTGTAGTAAATGAGGAGGATTTACCTCCTATAATTTACTCTCCCTTGTCCCATTTGAGTCTTTACCAAGGTCTTTGCCTCAGTTCCTTGCTTTTATCCTCTATTCCTGCATTTTTCCTTGCATTTATCCCTTATTCCTACATTACATGCACATTAGACCACAAAGCAAAATATCCAACTCAACTCATCTCATAAGCAAAATATAATCAAAATTATGCAATAAGTTGTGAGAATAGTTGGTTTGACTAAGCTAGAAGGTGAATTAAGGCCAATTAAGACCCATATAATTACCCAATGATGAGGCTCACCAATTGTATAAATCTTATTGAAGTGTGTTGTTGGCTTAACTCATCACTTTGGATTGTCGACTATTTTTCTTTCCAGTTTGTGATGTCATTCATCTCATGTGTTCCTTTCAGGTTGCGTACTATTACAGGCTTCTAAGGGATACACTTATTTTCCTCTTCTGTATGTTAGAACCTCCCCATGCATCTCTCATGACTTGCTACAAGGTCACACACTTGCTTCCAACAAGGATATCTTGCTTATCTCTATGTGCTAACGCAATCAAGGCATAGCTTTACTACCCACTACTTGGACTACTCCTCCAAACAATCTGAGGTCTAATTGGGACTTCTTACCGGGGCGATCCCCTGACATGTTGGCGGGTCTAGAAACGTCAACACGTTTCCAGATGGAATCAAATGCACATTGTGAGTGTGCCCTGGAACAATGAGTTGGTAACTGTCCATTGAGAGGATAAGTGGCACTGGATTATAGTGTTGGACATTGGATGCAGATTCGACCTTGCAGTGGATTATGTACTTCCTGGGAAGGAGGTGAATCCTGGAATTACTTTGATGGTGGAAGTGTGAGCCTCTGGATTCCCTTGTTACAGATGCAGGCATCGTATCCTTTTATTTGTTGGTTGAGAAAATGTGCATATGTGTATATGTGTGTATTATTGCAAATATTGTATTGAGCTAGACTTATAAAGCTGCTCAATAGACGTTATGAGCATTTTTTGGGTGAAGCAAATGTGTATGTGTGTATATGTGGTTATTATTGTAAATATTGTAATGATTTGTGTTATAAAGGTCCAGTGAACAGTATGTTTGTCATGTTTTAGTAGATGGTCATTGTGAATACCAAAACAAGCTATGTTATAAAGCTCCATGGGTAGTATGTTTTGTTTTCAGCGGTCTTTCTGGTTATAGCTGTCATTGAACACCAAGGATGGTGTTCCCCCACAAGGGAGGATTATGTAACAACACTGGGTAAACAAATCCATGTAAATATAAAAATATAAGACCAACATCATGGGACATGTATTCCAAGATGAATATTGGGCAAAAATATTAGTGGGGTGTCGCTTCGGTTTATTATGGCTAAGGAAATTGGCAAAGGCTTTAGAAAGACATGAGGCATTTATTGACATTTTATTTATGAAAATAAAGGAAATTACAAGAAAAGGAAGGTGAAAGGTCACAGATTGCATGTGATGAGGAAATTGGAGGAAAATAATGGAAAATAAAGAAAATAGAGGCCTCATTGATAAAAATGCTTCAAAGGATCAGTTGGTAAGCTTTTACTCAAGCTTGGTCAGTGTGAGCCTTTTGTGAGTTCAGTTTTTGAGCTCTCATTCTATTCTCTCTCATACTCTTGGACACTTAGAGTTTCCTTAGAGCACTCTTGGAGAGTGTGGCATACTTATATTCTTGGAGCAAGAAGGCAAAGGAAGAGGAGGAAAGTGCAAGAGGACATCAAAATCAGCAGCTACAACGGGGTTTTCTTGTAGACACTGAGTTGCATGTATGTTTTCCTCACTAGTTTGACATGCATGGCACATGCATGTGGTTTATTGGTCATGATATGTCATTGGCATGGAGGATTGTCGGGATTGACAGTGGATTTTCCTAACCTTGCCATTTCCTAGATAACCAAGGTGTTGTGGGTTCATTTCTTTGTTTTTCTAGTTGGTTCTCATGTTTCATTTAGCTTGGGTTGAGTTACTAGTTCCTAGAAGCCTTGGTTGGACAAACGCTCTAGAAGCCTTGTAACATATTGGGTAGAGTTACTAGTCCTAGAAGCCTTGGTTGGACAAATGCTCTGGAAGCCCTTGGTGGGTTGAGTTACAAGTCTTGGAAGCTCTGGTTGGACAAATGGTTTGGAAGCCCGACATCAGCTATGGGTTTAGTTACTAGTCCTGGAAGCCTTAGTTGGAACAAACACTCTAGAGCCCTAGAAGGCTTGGGTAGAGACCAATTTGATGATGGTTTGTGATGTCCAACCATGAAGTGGAATCATTGTTTGATGGGTTGAAGTGGTTCGGCCTCTAGAAGCCCTAGTTCAATTTTGATGGATTGTTCCATGAGATCCCATATTCATGCTTGGAATATGGCACGAGGGTGACTGGCTAAAGAGAGATTTGGCTCAACCATATCTACAATCGAGTGGTTCGTGGAAGTACCAAACCTAGTTAGCCTTTGCATCATTAATAATAGGTTATTTCTTCGTGTTAATTCATGAGTATTATAATGGTTTATATGTGGATTATATGGTTGTTGCTTCCTTGGTATTTCTATTGTTATTATACTAGTTATGAATATGAATTATGACAATGGCTATATATGGCTCTCATCATGTTTTTACTTGTAAATGAATGAACAATGTATCTATGTCCTAATAGATGATAATGCAGTTAATGTGATAAGGAAACAATGCCTCATAGCAAATCTCATATAAGTATGATACCCCTATGCTCAACTCTGTTGTTAAGACCTGTAGATTTCATATTTGTGATATGTTTGATGAAATGCATGTCATGGCTAGTAAGAGTCCAGTATAGTCCTTGTTGATGTTTTTGCATATGTATCTTTGTTCCACTGTGAAATTTCATTTATAAAGGTGACATTGAGTTTTGGGCAATGACCTAAGCTATGGCCCTGAAAAAGTGGCACAAATCTCAAAGTCGCAAGCACAGCACTGGAGAAAAAATTCCCTAGAAGCTCCCTTGCCCTTGTTGTGGGAGCTTCTGGAGCCTCCCAAATGCACCCTTGTCCATATCAAGGGAGCGTCTAGAAGTTTGATGCACAAAAACTTCAGTTGGTCTCGAGGGCAGGTTACCTGAGCGGTTGGGATGGCTCCTGGGAGTTTTTTTGTTGATGTGGAAGGTGTATGTGGCATGTTTCCATCGATTCCACTTCCTTAAGGTGACATAGGAGGTTGAATCCCATCATAGTGGCCTCTCATCGCATATTTACCTCGATTGGGTGGTTACTTAGGTAGACGTGGGATGAGGTTGTTACATTAACCAGATGTTAAATCCGTGTAGATCGCTAAACTTCCATCTGGGTTGTGTTTGTCTTTACGAAGGAAACTATTGCACATTTATCATGGTGTAGGAGGAGAAGAAAACTTAGGTTTTGCAACAACAAAGTTACGTATAACACATTTTAAGACCTCTGCCAAGACAAACAATATATGGAGAAAGAAATAAAAAGAAACCAGTATTTAAAGAATGAAATAAAATCACACCTTCCAATTACATATATATTGTCCTCTTCGCTAATTAAGAGATCCATTTGTATTCCTAGTGTTGCCTTTGTTTCTAGAGGAATAATCCATGGAAAATTTTAGATTCTGTGATTATACTATTGTATGGAAATTTGATTTATATATGAGTTGAAAGGAAAGTACACTTTGGACAAATTATTGATACGTAGACAAACTATGTACTGGTATTAACCTATAAACATTTGGAATGTGCCAGCCACTTTACAACATCATCAAACAACCCAATTTTCTTCAAATTGACTAAGTGCAAAGGAATTTTGTGCACAATTTTGTCCCAAAAAGCATCTTCATTGAATGATTTATTTGGCTTAACACAATTTATGCTATTGAGCTTATAGTTGGGATGTTGTTTTTCTTCTCACCAATCCTCAACTAGTTCTGCTTCTTTGGTCTATTTCAAGGCTTTCAATGGGTGGATTCCCTGATGGTATAACTAATATCAACCTGAAGAATAATTATGATACGTCTGGATGTTGTGTGTATTGACATATTGAGCTTGTTGATGAAATAAGTGCTCTATATAACTTGGTTGTAAGACCCATTTCCTATAGGGCCCCTTCAAGCTAGAGTATTACACTAGATTTGTTTGATATTGGAATTGGTTACACTAGATTTGTTTGATATTAGAATTGGTTTTGATTATTTACCAACCTAGATCCATTTTAAATCTAGCTCTATCAAGTGCCAAGAGATGAAATCTCAACATTTCCTCAAGTTTTGCACTCCAGAGATTTGCACTCAAAAAGAGGTTTTCACCTCTAGAGATGACATTTCCTAAAGTTTTGCACTCCAAAGATTTGCACTACAAAAGTTCTTAAGCACCTGCTACTGCATTAAAACTGGGTTATCCCTTGCACACAGACACCATAGGAAAGGGTGATTTTTCTACGTAAATCATAAAATAAAATCTTGGTCTCATAATCCTCGATGGGCATGCAAGACCAGCGACAGAGTTGATGCTGAATGCTGCGACCTAATTAGAATCTGAATCCACAGAAACTTAAAACCGAAGCCTAATTGATCTGACAAATTGATGACGTAATGGGTTATCAGAACCTTGGTTATACGCTAAAGCTCCATCAGTTTTATTATCACTGACATTCGATGGCATAGATGCTGCACACTGTTAATCAGGAAGTAGTTTTCCAGTCTACTTTGATCGACTCAGGAATAGAAGATACAATGCCTTGAGCTAATGAGTGGAGTCCATCTCCCCAGGTGCAGACGATATTGTCTACAGTGTGTTCCTGCAGCAGGTTCCTTAAAACCTGGCTTACCCAAGTTGTTACTGCTACATAAACTGAGTGAAATCCAATTAGTATGTACATCATCACATGTGATTACAGGTCTCCATAATCAGTTTGAACATATGCTTGTGCAGGCTGTGCTTGAACATGGAAGAAGTGTATAGGGCCATCTTTCAAATCACCATTCCATTCTGTACTTAAGGAACACAGGGAAGAATCTAACGAACGGTTGTTGTCAGGGATTGTTGGTCCCACCCTTGTGTTCTCCTACAGCTGTGAAGCCAATAAACCATACATATTGACAAGAGTCAGAAGTGCCACATATGCACACTGAGGTACCTGAAACATCTGGATTTGTACCAAAGAAATGAAATGCTACATTCTGAGGGCACGGGTACCAATTTGACAAATTGAACTCACCACCATTAGCACCAATATAACCAAGTGGAGCGTTGATGCTATGCTGGAGCAAAATCACTTCAGAAAAGGATCCAATAAGTGCGGATGAATGAAGGTTTAGGTAATACCAATGCAATCAAACTGTGATTCCTCCTGCAAACTTTCATAGGAATTCAATGGTACTCTACACCTTGACACAAAGTATCCGAAATAGCAAAAACTGAAACAATAGATTAACCAATGTTTACATCATTTGCATTCTCTTCCTCTGAATCACTTAGAACTATTAGTTCAGAGTCCTTTTGGAGTTCAGAACAAACATGCTTGGAAATTCTCTGTAAAATCTGATTACATCCCAAGAATGAAGAGTCAAAACCTGGCATCATTATTTGTTGAAAAGTCGAAGTTCTCACTTCCACTTTCTTCCTGATTGATACTTGGATCTTCATCATCCCCATTTGTATCATTTGCACTGTAGTTGATGGCTGGCACAGTTTTTATATTCCCTGACAAGGTCCTTACTTCCTTCTTGATTAATACTTGGATCTTCATCATCTCCATTTGTATAAGTTGCACTGTAGCTGATGGCTCGCACGATTTTTATATTCCCCTTCTTCCATCCATGGCATAGTATTTGCAGTAGATGATAAGATAGCACCACCTAATCCCAAATAACTATCCCAATTCCTCTTTATTTCAATTTTTAAAGGCAACTGACTTTCAAATATACTCTCACATTTAACCTGGTTCAAGTTTCCCTGTTGATGTGTAATTTTTCCAATTGAAATAATGATTGATCTATCTGGCCGATGCCAATGCTCATGGAGCCTGGCATAACCTTCGAGCTTTGGATACCATCTCAATTCTTCTTTATTCCAATTTTTAAAGGCAATACTCTGACATTTAACTTGGTTCAAGTTTCCCTGTTGATGTGTAATTTTTCCAATTGAAATAATCATTGATCTATCTGGCTGATGCCAATGCTCACGGAGACTGGCATAACATTCAACCTTTGGATACCAAGAAGCATCTGGTTTCACCTCAACTTCAGTTACGTCCTTAGAGTAGTTTTTCATCTGCCATATTAGATAATTATAAAGTTTTGACATGTTAGGAATTAGCATAAATTTGATGTTCCCTTTATCATCCTGTTCCCATCAAAAGATTGCAACAAATTACTTACAAAATTAATGATGCTGTCCATTGAATAAATTTCATTGCACATAGGACACTTCCACTGCATGCGCAAATAAAGAAACTTTCATTTCTTATTTAAAAGCAAATGAAAATTTAAATAGCAAATAGTTGGAGAAATGGTTAAAGAAAGTGTGAATATTTCATGCCAGTAAATTTTCTAGCATGTTGGTCATACAAAAGATTCTAGTTCAAAACAGCCCAAAAGAATACAAGGTTTGAATTTACCAGAAGATTTTCTACAGGTTAGACCTGTCTGGAAAAACCCCAATACATCAAAATCATGTTCAGATTCCAGAATACTCTAGAGAATCTTCTATAAGTTGCCAAACAGAAGAAAATAATAACACAACAGCAATTTGGTCTATAAATAAATGGTTTTGACTAAATCATGATTCACAGACATCAGGAGTGTTTCCTAAAATTTCAGAATTCCACAGAATAAGCTTTTAAGGAAAGTTTAAAATAAGACATAAACAACAGTCAAACAGTCAAGCAGTCAAAGATATGTCTGAACAAATAACACGAATAAGCTTTAAAGCATCAAAATGTTCAAGAATAGAGATCAAAATCATGTTTCGACAAGTCACTGAAGTTAGAAAAGAAAAGTGCAAACTAGTTTATACTTTAATGATCTTTGAACAGTTTGTTCTATAATATATCAGTGTTAGATAGGGATGCACTTCTCAAAACTTA
>APFE030225311.1:0-10429 GCA_000404065.3 Pinus taeda | reverse complement strand
CCTCCCCAAACTTTACTGAGTTGGCTCTTATACATGGAAACACACAGCAAGAGGATAGACCAGGAGGCTGCATGTGCCTACCAACAAGTTCCACTAGCTTGCGACAATTGTCCTACTTTGTGCCCGTTGATCTTGGTCAGATGATTCGATGGCGGAGGGGGTTTAGGGTTTAATCACCTAACCAACTTTTCACGCCAACAACTAGTAGACTCATTATTGTTGTCGTTTTGAGGTTTCTTGCTGCTCTGCGATGGTTTGGACTGTTGAGGGCTTTTGTTCAAGTGTTGAGCTTTCTGTGGTTTGAGATGGTAGTGACGGTTAGACATGTGGTGGCAGGTATCCCTGACGAACTAATAAAACATGGTTTCATTTGTCTGCATAATATGAATTCAGCATCTGCTTGGGGTTTCTATCTGGTACCAAGTTTAATGGCTCGCCTCCATTGCACAGGGATGGTTTGAGGAGCTTCTAATATAGCAGGGAACACTCTGTTCCAAAGGCCATTTTCGAAAGGTAAGTCCCTCATCAACGTAACCCTAAATTTTGCAAATCTTTGTCTTCTTTTTGTTAAAAGGTTTTAGATTTTAAACCGTGTCTTTCTTTTCTTAATTAAGATAGCACATTGTTACACAGGTAGGCTATTCAAAGAGGAAACCCTTCCAACTCAAGAAAAAGCTCCTCCTTTGGCTTCATTCTATTAGCATATGACGTAGAATCAAATGCATACTGACTTCATTGCTTCTGGCTTGTGTAACAGGTACTCATACATAATTTCTCATATAGTTATTTGAAAAAGACTACGACCCTTAAAGTCTTAAGAGCTTATGGCATCCATGTTTATTTATAGGTTGGATCTCTTACTTCTGGTGCATGAACTTAAGTTATAAACATGATTACTTATCCAAAAATAGAGGCTGAGTCATAGATATTTATCAATATATAGGAATAGGTCGAGTACTGTGCATGGCACCTGAAGTTTTGTGAATGCTCCATATTTAATCCATTGAGGGTTTTTGGGGTTTCTTCTTTGTTGTAGTGTTTTAAGCTATTTATACACATGATAGTTATTTTTTTAAGTTCTAGTCATGTCAACACGCTCCGGCTATCGAGAACATTTCGAAATGTAGCTCTATGCTTTTAATTTGCTAATGTGAAACTTATTTAATCTATTCCGTTTAACATATTGTTTAAAAGGTCTATCATATTATTTTTAAAAGGCAATGTAGTAATTTATTGCTGAATTGAATGATGGGCCGAGCATACATTTGTTTTTCCTTGCTTAGGGTTTTGGTTGTTTCGTCTGATTTCTCCATAACAATCCTGTTTAAGATTAAATATTTCTATATTACTACGGTAATAACATGCAGTTTAATATTTAGTTCATTTCTACACAAGTTCAATGTTCGATAACATGGTTTATGTGTGTGTGTGTGTGTGTGTGTGACTATTGGTTTAATGTTAGAGATAAATTCTTTTGAAACTGGTTGTGTTTCCTATCGTCCATTCTACAAAGCTCTTGTAATATCTCATATAGAATATTTCGTTGTTTTATTATAATAAACTACTCTTCATACTTGAGAGAATTTGATTGTTTAACTATTGAATGAACATATTTTTCCATAATTTGCTAGCATTAATTGTTATTTTGATGTTTTGCCATAATGAATTGTCTATGATTTCATTTGTGAAACTGGTAGTTCCTATTTTCTGTAATAATTCACTTTCAAGGAATTACATTCCTGAGTTTACTCTATTAACATCAATTCAAATTGACAAATTCTACTTTATCATTAGATTGATTTCCACAGTCCAGTATTAATTTATAATGAAACTTTCTATCATACTTATATGTTCAATGCTAGTAACTTGTAAGATCCAAACACTTCTGGAAAGTCTCTCCTCCCAGCCACGAGCCTAGAAATTACGACCAGACCCTCCACACGCACTTTATCTTGTTCATAGTTAAATTAATTCTAGCCATAATCAAGTACCTTGAGCCTTCGGCCTCTTGTCCCGCCTCAAGTCGAATACTTTCACTGACTGTTCTTGAGAGTTTTCTCACTGGTTTATTCCACCCAGCTCGAGGATAGTTCTCCTGGATCTTTTTCCCCCATCTAAATATCACTTTAGGGCAGATTGGTAACTGTTTCTTTTAATTAATGTAAACAATTTCTATTTTTTTTAAAGTATTTGGATTCCTAATTACCAAAAATTTAGGTAACCAAATACATGTTTCTTGGCCTTCTAGCCTCAAGCATTTATTATTTAACATCACGAGGTAGTAAAACTAAAGTAATAAATGGTAAAGATCAACTTAGTAAACACAATACTTTTTAGGCATCTTGGGGTGTTACATCTCCCCCCCATATGACGAACATTGTCCCCAGTGTTCTTTCTGCTTTCAAAAAACAACACCAGATAAGTTTTCCACATAAATTCCTCCTCCTAGGTGGCCTCATCTGAGCCAAAGTGCTTCCGCCGCACTTTAACCTCGCTGATGACTCGCTTCCGTAATGTGGTTTCTCTCTGATTGAGAATGCGAAGAGGTTATGCCAGAAACTCTCCTTCCGGTTCGACCTACACAAAAGAAACAATTCATAGTCACAACCTTTTTCAGAACAGTCAATTCAAAAGTCATATATTCCACTTAACCGATTACCTAAATATTTTCCCAGTTAATGATATCCTGAGGATTATACACATATTTTTTTGACAAGGACATGTGGAACACATTTTGGACCCAAATGTGGCTTGGTAATGCAATCTTGTAGGTCGTCGGCCCAATCTATTCCAAAACTTGGAATGGTCCACAGTACCAGGGTGCTCACTTGACACAACCCTGCCATTGTAAGGAAAATTTTCAAGGCTTTACCCTTAAATATACGTGATCTGCCAACTGAAATTCCCTGAATTTCCTCTTTTTGTTTGCATACACTTTCTATCTATCTTGAGCAGCGATTAGATTTTGTTGAACCTTTTTAATAGTCTCATCCATTTCTGCTAGTATGTCAGGTCCCAATGCTAGCTTATTAACTAGATTATTCCAATTTATGAGCACCATGCACTTCCTTCCATACAACACCACAAAGGGGCTCATGGGTAGTGATTCATGATGCCCATTATTATATGAAATTCCACCAAGTGGAGATAATATTCCCACTTTTGTGGTTGTTGCATCACAAACATGCGTAGCATGTCCTCCAGCACTTAAGTTACCCATTCGGTCTGATCATCCATTTGAGGATGGTAGGCTGTAATAAATTGGATTTGAGTACCCAATCCTTAAAAGAGAGTTTTCCAGAATGTGGATGTAAATTTTACATCCCTATCGGAAATCACCACCCTGGGTATTCTGTGTAGATGAAAAATTTCCTTCATAAATATGTCTGCGATTTCCACAGTTTTGTAGGTGGACTTCACAATTATAAAGTGAATAGTTTTACTTAATTTGTCTACTACCACCATAATTGAGTCGTGCCACTTCCTAGTGTGAGGTAAGCCGGTGATGAAGTCTAGCGATATGGTCTCCCATTTCCATTCTAGAATGGGCAAAGGTTGCAACAAACTTGTGGGGTGTTGGTGTTCTGCCTTCACCAGTTGACACTCCAAACATTTGGAAAAGTACTCTATAACATCCTTCCTTAACCCAGGCCTAAAATACCCTTTCTTGATGGCTGAAAACAATTTCTGGTATCCTGGGTGGCCAGCACATGGTTTCTGGTGAAACTCATCCAATATCAATTCTTTAACAGGGTTTTGGTTAGGAACATAAATTCTTTCTTTCAAGGTGAGGATGTTGTCGAAATTTATTTTAAAATCTAATATTTACTTTTTCAACAAAGCTTCCTTTCTCTGTTGCCAAATAAAAGTGTACTCTAGATCCTTAATAGATGCTTCCCTTATGATCTCACGAATGTCTGAGCGTACTTGACTGATTTGGACCTCGTAAATACAATGCACTTTTTTTCTCACTCTGTCAGCCACTCAATTTTCCTCTCCTTTGAGATGTTTCATTTCAAGTCGAATTCACTTAAAAATGTTGTTCATCTGGCCTATCGAGCATGTAAGCTGGACTAGTTGAAGAGATTTGTAAGGCTATTATGATCTGTTAACAGTAAAAATTTCTTTCCCAACAGGTGGTGTCACCACATTTTAAGTGCATGCACTATTGTTGTCAATTCAAGGTCATAAGCAAAATATCGTTGTTCATACTCCTTTAAATTCCATGATTCATAAGCAATCACCTTTCCTTCTTGTGTCAGCACTCTGCCAACACCTTCTTTACTAGCATCCGTGCAAACCATGAAAGACTTTTTTGGATCTGCTACCTTTAACACAGATGCAGTGATAAGCAGGTGTTTTAGTCATTCAAAACTTTGCTGGCACTCTGCTGTCCATTGGAAAGCGCGCCCCTTTTTTTATACGGAGGTCATTGGAAAGGTGATTTTTGAAAATCCCTCAATGAACCGACAGTAATACCTGGCCAAATCCACGAATGATCTGATATCAACGACAATCTTTGGAGCTGTCCATTCCATAATGGTTTCTATCTTCTCTAGGTCCACCGCTATTCCATCTGCTGATATAACGTGACCCAAGTATTGAATATGATCTTTGAAATAGTCACACTTGCTAAATTTAGCATATAACTAATTTTCCCGCAAAGTTTTCAACACTATCCTCAAATGTGCTTTATGCTCCTCCTGATTCTTAGAGTATATTAGAATGTCATCAATGAAAATCAATACAAATTTATCAAGGTAGGGTTGAAAAATACCATGCATCAGACTCATAAAGGTGGCTGGGGCATTTGTGAGGCCAAACGGAAACACCAAAAAACTCGTAATGACCATAACAAGTATAGAATGCAGTTTTGTAAATGTCCTCCTCCTTTATCCTTATTGTATGATAGCCAGATCTTAAGTCGATTTTCAAGAATACTTTGGCTCCTTGCAGTTGATCAAATATATCATCAATACATGGTAAAGGATATTTATTATTGATGGTTAGTTTGTTTAATTGGCAATAATTGATGCATAATCTCAGGGTCCCATCCTTTTTCTGT
The DNA here is from genome assembly GCA_000404065.3 of Pinus taeda. Classification (NCBI taxonomy): domain Eukaryota; kingdom Viridiplantae; phylum Streptophyta; class Pinopsida; order Pinales; family Pinaceae; genus Pinus; species Pinus taeda. Next base: position 5,364 of record APFE030225311.1, on the reverse strand, counting down.
ACAAACAGTACGGGAGCTCCCCAAGGGGACACACTGGGGCGTATGTACTTTTTGTCTAGAAACTCCTAGAACTCCATTTTGAGTTCAGTTAACTCAAGTATGCTCATGCGATAAGGGGCACTGGATATAAGGGTTGCGCTTTGAATTAGTTCGATGGTGCAATTGATATCACGCTTTTGTGGTAAACTTGGAATGGACTCAGGAAATACATCAACAAATTCCTGAATTATGGGAATTTTTTCCGAGGTCATTTTATTTTTGGTGTTTGTAAATCCCACTTGAACAGCATAAATTTGACAGCCCTTTTTGATACATTTCCCTAGTCGACTAGCAGTGATAGGACGCAACTTGGTACTGGTTTTCATTCCTTGGAGCTCCTTCCTTTGGCCTGATTCAGTGATAAAATTGACATTTTTCTGTTTTTCAATCCACAAGGGACCAACATTTTTCCAACCAATCCATCCTGATTAGAGTGTCATAAGAACCCAAAGGAAGTATATTAAGGTCAACATAAATGGGTTGCCCTGAAATTGTTATGGGACAACGTTATGTTTTTGCAATTACCCTTCTTTTTGTTTCGATGGCTAATTGAACTAGCCATGGTTTTAGAAACTTATTGCTCTGCAGTTGACACTTTTCTACCACCTTAGGACTAACATAGCTTAATCTAGCACCTGGATCAAACACCATAGAGACAAGTTTCTTAGCAATCATACCTTCACGTTCGATCATGGTGGGTTGATATTCTGCGTGATGATCATCCAAAGTAGCATTAATTCTGGGCATGCTCCTTGCTACTTCTCCAACCGTGGATGCTTCTTGCATATTTGATAGTTGTTTTGTTCTTTCGTTATGCGGACAATTTTTGTAATAGTGAGGTTCTCCACATCCCTAACATTGTAGCGATGGTTTTGATTACTGGTCATTGAAAGATTTAGTAACTCCTTCCAAATGTCTATTTTCAGAATATGCAGCTTTGGACTGATTCCTTGCTGGAAATTTGCTAAGAGATTTTTGCTGTATATTTCAGCCACTAGCAAATTTTAGGTGTTTGTTTGGATCAGGCTTCTACCCTTCCTGTTCAACCCTCCTTTAGGTCCTTCATTCTTCTGTTTCATTTGCTGGTAGCAGATGCAGGCTTTCCACACTTCATCATCCATTGTCTTGGGGTAGTCAAACTCTAGTTTCTCCTTCATAAATTTGTGTAAGCTACTGATGAAGCGCTAAATTTTGGCCTTTTCCTCTTGCATGTAAGGCACATAACGTAGCAAGGAGGTGAATCGTGTCACATATTCATCCATGGTTAAGGTTCCCAACCTTAACTCGTGAAATTCTTTTGCCTTTTCGTCATAATAATGTTCAGTTAAATACTTGTCTTTGAAATTCTTTTGGAATTCGTTCCATGTAACCTGCTCTTCATCGATTCTCCTTACTGTTTTGATTTCTTCCCACCATAGGGTGGCCTTACCCCTTAACTGATAAACTACCAATCGTGCCTTTAGTTTATCTATGTACTGATAAATATGAAAATATTTTCCCATATCAATTAGCCAAGCTTTAGCTGCTTCTTCTGATTCCCCTTCAAAGAGTGATGGCTTAATCTTTTTAAATTCTCCTTGCAATTCATTTTTTCGTCTTTTGGTTTTGCGTTGGTCGGATACATTGTCTAAGCGTCTTTCTTCATCTTCCCCATGTTTTTCAGTTGACTCAGCATTTTCCTCTCCATGCTAAGTCGTTGGGGTATTCTCTCGGTCCTCAACACTGTGATTTGGATGTTGTTTATTATGTCGATTACATAGACTTCTGAGAATTCTCTCCTATTCTAAGCGCAGTCATTCACTGTCTGTTCTTAAATTCGTCATTTCAGCACACAACTCCTGAACATTTTCGAGTAACACCACATTATATTGAAGGGATTCCTTGCCTAGTTGTATCCAAATGTCAGGATTAGCATTCACATACATTGTTTCGGGCAGGTTGGGTGGTCCTGGGTTCCTCTGCATTCTGACCCTTTTCTTTTATTGATGCGGTCTCTGTGTTCACATATACATTTACTTAGTTAGTTTTTTTTTTTTTTTAAAGAACACAGTCATCTCCAATATATATCTATTCCCAAAGAGTCTTAGTGTACGAACCTGGTCTCTGATACCATTTGTAACAACTAAATAAGAAACGTATGAAATATATAGGAAAAAAATTACCTATACACATATCCGACCTTGGATAAAGGACCTTTCATAGCTTACGAAAGTATTAAATGTATTTAAGGTTTAAGTCCATGGAACCAGATAAAACTTATATGTAATTCGTGTGATATTACAATACACAGTTAACCAAATTGGCATGGAGATTTTGTTTTTTTGGTTTAATGTGCACATGGTCCCTGTCTAGACTTTACCGAGCTCGCTCTTGTATGCAGAAACACGTGGCAAGAGGATAGATCAGGAGATTGCCTGTGTCTGCCAACAAGTTCCACTAACTTGCGACAATTGTCGTGCTTTGTGCCCGTTGATCTTGGCCAGACAATATGACGACGGAGGGGGTTTAGGGTTTAATCCCATAACCAAATTTTCATGCCCGACAGCTGGTAGACTCATTGTTGTTGTTGTTTTGAGTTTTCTTGCTACTATGCGATGGTTTGGACTGATGAGGGCTTTTGTTTGACTATTGAGCTTTTTGTGGTTTGAGATGGTAGTGACGATTAGCCCTGCGGTGGCAAGTATCCTCGATGACCTGATAAAACATGGTTTCATTTGTCCTCATAGTATGAATTTAGCGTCTACTTGGGGTTTCTATTTGGTACCAAGTTTAATGGTTCGCCTCTACTGCAGAGGGATGGTTCGAAGGGCTTCTGATATAGTGGGGAACACTAAGTTCCAAGGGCCATTTCCTAAAGGTAAATCCCTCATCAGCGTAACCCCAAATTTTGAAAATCTTTGTCTTCTTTTTGCTAAAAGTTTTTAGATTTTAATTTGTTTCTTTCTTTTCTTAATTAAGATTGCTCATTGTTACATAGGTGGGCTATTCAAAGAGGAGCCCCTCCCAACTCAGGTAAAAGCTCTTCGTTTGGCGTCGTTCTGTTAGCATATGCGGTAGAATCGAACATATACTCACTTCATTGCATTTGGCTTCTGTAAGAGGTACTCATACATAATTTCTCAGATAGTTATTTGAATAAGACCACTACCCTTAAAGGCTTAAGAGCTTACGACGTCCATGTTTATTTATAGGTTGGATATTTTACTTATGGTGCATGAACTTAAGTTACGAACATGTTTACTTATCTCGAAATAAAGGTAGAGTCATAAATATTTATCAATATACAGGAATAGGTTGAGTACTATGCATGTCACCTACAGTCTTGTGAATGCTCCAGATTTAATTGACTGAGGGTTTTTGGGGTTTCTTCTCTGTTGTAGTGTTTTAAGCTATTTATACACAAGATAGTTCTTTTTTTAAGTTCTGGTCATGTCAACACGCTCCGACTATCGAGAACATTTCGAAATGTAGCTCTGTGCTTTTAATTTGCTATTGTGAAACTTATTTAGTCTATTCTGTTTGGCATATTGTTTAAAAGATCTGTCATATTGTTTTTAAAAGGCAGTGTAGTAATTTCTTGTTGAATTGAATGTTGTGCTGAGAATAACTCTTTTTCCTTGCTCAAGGTATTGGTTGTTTCGTTCAATCTCTCTCAAACGATCCTGTTTAAGATTAAATATTTCTATTTTACTACTGTAATAGCATGCACTTTAATATTTAGTTCATTTCTACAGAAGTTCGATGTTTGATAACATGGTTTATATATATATGACTGTTGGTTTAATGTTAGAGATAAATTCTGCTGAAACCGATGGTGTTTCCTACCGACCATTCTACAAAGCTCTTGTATATCTCATACATAATATTGCGATGTTGTATTATAATAAACTACCCTTCATATTGAAGAGCATTTGATTATTTAACTATTGAATGAACATATTTTTCCATACTTTGCTAGCATTAATTGTTATTTTGATGTTTTTCCATAATGAATTGTTTACGATTTCATTTGCGAAACTAGTAATTCCTATTTTCTGTAATAATGGACTTTCAAGGAATTACTTTCCTCAGATTGCTCTGTTAACATCATTTCAAATTGACAAATTCTACTTTATCATTAGATTGATTTCCAAAACTAGTAATTCCTATTTTCTGTAATAATGGACTTTCAAGGAATTACTTTCCTCAGATTGCTTTGTTAACATCATTTCAAATTGACAAATTCTACTTTATCATTAGATTGATTTCCACAGTCCAATATTAATTTATAATGAAACTTTCCATCATACTTATCTATTCAATGCTAGTAACCTTAGTATCCAAACATTTCTAGAAAGTCTCTCCTCCCAACCACAAACCTGACAATTACGACCAGACCCTCCCCCGAGCACTTTCTCTTGTTCACACTTAAATTAATTCCAGCCATAGTCAAGAACCTTGGGCCTCTGGACTCGTGTCCCGCCTCAAGTTGAAGTTGAGTACTTTCACTGATTCTTCTTGAGAGTTTTCCCACTGGTTTATTCCTCCCAGTTCTAGGATAGTTCTTGTGGACCTTTTTTTCCCATCTAAATCTCCCTTCAAGGCAGATGGGTAATTGTCTTTGTAACTGTTTCTTTTAATTAATGCAAACACTTTCTATTTTGGTTAAAGTATCTAGATTCCTTATTACCAACAATTTAGGTAACCAAATATATGTTTCTTGGCCTTCGAGCCTTGTTGTAACTGTTTCTTTTAATTAATGTAAACAGTTTCTATTTTTGTTAAAGTATTCGGATTCCTAATTACCAATAATTTAGGTAACCATATATATCTTTCTTGGCCTTCGAGCCTCAATCATTTATCATTCAACAACATAAGGTAGTAAAACTAAATTAATAAATCGTAAAGATCAACTTAGTAACCACAATAATTTTTAGGCATCTTGGGGTATTACAGAAAAATAAAAGCTCATTAATTTTTTTTTACCTACAATGAAAAGATATATTAAAAAATATGTGAAAAATATTTTTTTGGGTGCAATTCAACAATAAATTTTGGAGTCATCTGCCGAGGCGGTGGAATAGGGGCAAAAAAAAAAATCAAAAAATCTTGTAGAGTCACTGTTTGAATCGTGTTTCTGATGAAGGAAATAGATTCAGCACCATCAAAAACTTCTAGGGCACCTAAAATTTTGAAATTTAACAACTATAACTTAGATTTGCAAAAAACCCTCGCTGGATTTTCTTTAAATATTTCCATAACTTTCTGGGCAACTCCTCTGCCTGGTTAAACTACCACATAAATTTTATTGTAAGATTGCAAATTTATTTACTTAAAATGTTTTTT
>APFE030225304.1:31748-100279 GCA_000404065.3 Pinus taeda | reverse complement strand
TATCAAACTTGGGATTCCAATGAATTGCTGCCGGATTTTGACCGGAAAAATCTGCCGGAAAAGCTTTCAAAAAGTCGCTTTATAGACTACTGCATTTTTTAGTTATGATATATATTATATATCTATTTTTTTTTAGAGCCAGGGGGGCAAATAAGAGAGACATGGGCATAAGGAAAGGGAGAGAGGTAAAAAGTGAGAGACATATATGTAGAAAGCTATATAGATTGAGAAATAAAGAAAAATGGGGAGGAAAAGAGAAGAGGTTAGTGAAAAAAGAGAGAGGGTGTTAAGAGAGAGATGAAGGGAGGAAGACATATAGGGGGAGACGAAGGGCAAAGAGGAAGGGGAGAGAGACAAGGGATTATGGGGGGAGAGAGGGAGGAGCAAGAGAGATAGGAGAATAGGAAAAGGGAGAAAGAGATGGAAAGAGTTAGACGTATGGAGAGAAAGAAATGGACAAGGAAAGGGGGAGAAAAAGATGGTGTCTTAGGAGAAGAGATTGTGGGGAGTTGGATAAGAGGGAGACACACACACACATATATAAGGAGAGTGAGAGAGAGAGGTGAATTAGGAGACGGAAGATGGAAATACAAGGAGAGAAAGAAAGGGGGAGTTAGGAGTTACAGAGAGAGAGAGAGAGAGTGAGAAAGAGAAAGCTGGGTGGTGGGCGCTCACGGAAGGATAAAGGGGGATATGGGAGGAGGCATAAGGAGAGAAAGAGAGAGAGAGAAAGGGATAGGGACAAAGATTAAAGTTTGTAGAGAGGGGTGAAAGAAGGAGAGAGAGAGAGAGGGAGAGAGAGGGAGAGAGAAAAACAATGATGGGGAAAGAAATACAAAGTGAGGGAGTAGGAAAAAGAAGATAGATAGAGAAAGGGAGATATTGAGAGATAGAAAGAGATAGGGAAAGGGGTAGAGATATATGGAAGATTGGAGAAAGAGAGAAGGTGGAGGAGGGATAAAGTGGGGGGAGAGAGAGGTTTCGAAAGGAAGGGAAAGAGAGGGGAAAGGGAAAGGGAGGTAGCGATAGAAATACAGATAAAAAGAGGGGGAGAGATAGAAAGGGATAGGTAAATTGATAGAGAGAAGGGGGCTTAGGGAAAGTTTGAAAGAGAAGAATATAAGAATGAGACATAGGGAAGACAGATACAGAGGATAGGGAGAGAGGGAGAGAAATAGAGATGGAGGATTGGTGGGAGAGAGAGAGAGGATGGAGACACAAGGCAAGATGAAGAGAAAGGGAGAGAGAGTGTGTGTGATGAGGAAAGAAAAATATAGAGAGGTGCAAAGAATAGGAAAATGGAACGAGTGGCAGAGATAGGGATAAAGAGAGCAGTGAGGATATATAGGGATATGGAAAGGGGTAGAGAGGGGTTTCTTAAGGAGAGATGGAGCGAGGGTGAGAGAGAGAGATAGAGATGGGAGGGAGACATAGGAAGAGATCAAGAGAGTGAGAAAAGGATAGCGAAATGGGGGGAGAGACGGAGAAAGAAAATGAGGGTTATAGAAAAAGTAAGAGAAGGAGTCGGGAGAAAGAGAGATGGGAAGAATGGTGAGAGATGGAAGGTTCTCATTATATTAAGTTATTTACTCTAAACATGTCCACATACCTCTTATTTTAACATAAACACTATTAAATTAAAAAAATATTAAGCAGAATCACATTTTTCCAGATGACGTGGTAACTTTAATTTTAAATTTAACTTAACAAACCTCAAATTAAATCAAAAACTATATAAACAAATATATTTATTACAATTTTGTCTAATCATCATTATTATTATTTTACATATTAATAAGTTTTAAATATGGTAAATATTATGCTTTTGTGAAGTTTTTAGTACGTACCTTGCAGGGTAGGAATTTGGATTTCTCTTTACCCGTCATACAATTTTTTTTTGACGTTTTGGGTCCTTATGATTCCCGTCAAGAAACGCTATATTAAAAATTTTGCCCTTCAAGACTGATGTTCTCATAATAAATTAACCCTTCACTAATAAAGTTTTGATTAAAAAATTACCATTCAATAAATAATTATGTTGAAAATTTTCATATATTTATCATAAGAAAAAAACCAGAATTTGAAAAAACTCAATTGTAAAGGTTATCGTTAGAATTTAGGATATTTTCAAATAAAAAAACATGTCCAAAAAATACCCTGCTGTATGAAAAACAACAAAGGGGCGTAACTTGTAAGTTGTAACTATACCAATGCTGATTAAAATTTAGCATATTTTCAATTAAAAAAACTTGCCCAAAAAATACCTTGCTATATGAAAAAACTTGCCGCGTGAAAACGTTTGGTGCGTAAAAACGTTTTGGAAAAAATTCCAAACTTCAAAAATCCCTCTTTCACTCTTCCAGGCACGTCACTCAAAACGGGCAATGACAAATTCCAGCCATCAAATACGTGCAAAAAGCCTTATGACGAGCGAAATGACCGTCAAATTCCATCCCTGGCAACGAGGCTTTCCTTAGCGGGGTCATGAAGGCTTGACTCAGAACATACTAACTACAAGGCAACGAAACCGGCCAAGCCAACAATAACTTTGAAGAAACGATAGAGCTTTATGGAGAAAATTATATATATATAATAAAACAAAATAAAATATGAAATGAATAAATAATATATTACATAAAATAAAAATTTAAAAATTAAATTTAAAAGAACATAAAAATAATAAAATAAATTAAAATTATAAATTAAAAAAATTACAAAATATAAAAAAAACACATTTAAAAGGAAAGATCCGAGATTCACACTCCTTAGGTAGGCTGATTTCTGAAGTTATTCTTCATCTCCGAGGGCTCCTGCAGTCGTGGGCCTGGTAGAAAATAGTTGCATGCACCTCCTCTTTACGAAGCCTGTGGCCCCGTGAGCTAGGCAAGTCCGATTCCAAAAATTGGACTTGGCTGGCCCAGGGCATGTGGACCATGGCCCTATGCAGAATTCAACTACATGCAACTCCCTCCTACCCAAGCAAGTGCCATTAACCCTTCCCATCCCTTAGACGAGACAAGGCTGATTCTCGAAATCTACTCTGCTTAAGGCCAGTGGGGTCACAATTTTTTTCTTTTTAATTTTTTTTTAATTATTATTTACTTGTGGGATATGTATTTTTTCAAAAAAATATTTTTTTAATGTTTTATTTTTTATTTTTTGTTTTTAAGGGTTTTTGTTCCTTTTTAATGTTTTTATTTTTTTTAATGTTTTTATAAATTTAAATCTTGTTATTATTTTTATTTAAATTAATTATTTATATATATATAATATAGACTTTAGACATTATGTTTTAGATTTTAATTTATTAGTTTAATATTATTTTAATTGTATGTTTATTTTTTGAACATTTTTTTTGTTTTTTTAAACTTAAAATTATATTTGAATCAATTTTTTTTGAAAAAAAAATATCTTCAAATTTCATAATGTTTACATATATGATTCATAAAAGAATTATAAATTTCTTATTTTTCCAATTTTTCTATTAAGTTTTTTCATAAATATTTTTTATTTAACATGTTTGTTTAAGCCAAAAAGTTCATAAAATATGTAAAATATGTATTTTTTTGTATGATGTTTAAATTTATTATTTTTTAGTGATAATTATTTGATGTGTATTTAAATATTGATAGACAATATATAAATATATAAAAAAAACAACCTTAAAATATTAATGCTATTATTTTTTTTTAACTTTGCAAAAAAAATTGAAAAATCCATTGCAAGAAAACATTGCAAAAACAAAAAACAAAAAAAACATGTTTGCAAAACCTTTAAAAAACAAACATCTTAAGATGAAAAACAAGAAAAGGAATAAGGCAACTAGAATAATGGTTAAATAATCAACATCTCGAAAAAAAAAAAAAAAAAAATGTGCATACGTAGGGCATAAGAAAATTTGAATTGTCAAAAATATGTCTTAAAAAAATGTTGATGCTTTTGTTATTGTGCATGAAAATCACCAACATTTAAAAAAATTAACCACACTTAATACATTAGAAAGTTTAAAGTGTCAAAAATAAGCCCTCCAAAAAAAAGGGTTAATGTTGCATCAACACTTTTCAAAATCAACATGAAAGTCACTAATGTTTAAAAGAAATTGTTCATACTTGATAAATAACAAAATTTAAAGTGTCAAAAATATGCTTAAAAAATGTATTTTAAATAACTACTTTTCAAAATTGGATGACTTTTTGCTACCTCAAAAAAGTGGGTACTTAGTACATGTGATGTCCCTAAGAAAAAAACTGTAATAATTTTATTTACTGCAGCAAAAACAAAAGACTGGATTTTTACTATTTTATAACATTTGAACTATTTATCAAATTTTGTTAATTAAGAATGATAATTTATTGAGAATGTTAACAAGTCTTGTAACTCTTTTTCATATCAAGAAGTTGGAGAATAGGTAGTTACCTAACTGTAACTACTTTTCCTGATTATGAATTCTCCACGAAAGAAATCAAGAGGGTAATGTGAAAGTACCTCAAGGAAGAACTTGGAGAGGGAAAAAGAAGGAAACTCTGTCGTGCTAGAAGGATAAACAAGAAAAGAGAGCTAAGTCTGGTGATGACTAAATAGCTTCAATCACTGTGATTGTTGAGCCTTGCAAGAGACATGAGTCTTGTGAGCAAGAGCTCGGGGGGGGAGACTTGGCCTGAAAGCAAGTCTCATGGTTGGAAGGATAATTTTGTGAAGTAAAAAGAGATTTTCACAATTGACTGATTTAAGTCTGTTTACAGGTAAGTATTGATTCCTTTGTTACTTAAGCATTTAAATATGTAAATAGTAACCCTTGTGTTAGTGTAATTGGTCTAAGGATGGAATTGTAGTAAATAGAGAAATGCAACAGTAAAGAGAACAATTTGAATTCCTGTTGTTTTAAAAGAAGAAAGACTGTAGAGACCTTTAACTAGAATGCAACGCTATTATGGAAATTATAAACTAAAACTGAGAAATACACTTCCATGTGCTTTTATAGTAGGGAAAAACATGTCAATGTAAAAAATATAATGAGTTGTGTGACTACGAATAAAAAATACAATATAGTCATTGTTAAACACCTAGTCAGTGAAAGAGTATATTTTCTAAATAAAACAACATACAACATTAAGGATCTTTAAAAGACTTACTAGATACTTGATACATTTATAGTTGGAATTTCGAGACAATTCTAGAAAATCAAATAGCTTTGATGCTAATATGTACATATATACAGACAGAAATGATCATTTAATTTCAAAGTGACTAACTACTAATAGAAACCCTCACGACTGGGCTAGAAGTTGCCACAGATTTCTAAGCACAAGCAATTTTACAACTGAAATTACATAACTGATATATAAACCCCTTCTGGCAAGGTTGTTTCAACCCCTATGAAGGTAGGACAAGCGTCCAAAGATTTCCTTATAAAATATCAATGAGATGAAGCAGTCCCACAGGTTTTTCCCCAAGGGGATTTTCCCTTTGGCCCAACCTATATGAAAACCAACAGTAAGCTCCCTCTAGTACAACAAAAGCCCTCTCTTCATGGGTCAAGACCCCGATAATAAAGATTCTTTGAAATAAATATATAAACAAATCTAGGGCATGAGAATAAGAAATCAAGAACTTCCACCTAGCTAGCTAAAGAGTTAGATAGCAATAATTGAACCAAGAAGAATGAAACCCTCTGGGATAGAAACCTTATCTAGGAATTTGTAAACAGAGCATTCATAAAGGCAAAATAGCAAAAGTATGAAATAGAAATCAATATCGAATTGAGCATTGAACCATGAGCATCCAGAGCATAGCAAATATAGGGAATAGAGATGTGACACATTATTAATTGCATGAAATGCTCAAGTTAAATACATTTGTGTATCTATGAGATGGAGGAAAACCCTCTTTAATACAAAATTACAGTAATACCCTATAGCGAAGGCAAACCTGCATTGGAGCTTAACTTCATAAATTAGACCTGAAGATTTGTAGCAAAATACACCTGAAAGGTCCATCTTAAACTTAAAACAAAATAAGCATAACCCTATCTGGTTTACAAGGCCCAGAAGAGATTGACCTCTTCAAAACCCTTAAAGTCGAAAAGGGACAAGCACATACCTGGAACCACTGCGCAGAATATGACATAGCACTGTGACAGTGCATTGGAGGTGGTGCCTTGTTTCATAATCCAAAGCACCAGTGAATCCTCTGAAGTCACTTGCAACCAAATCCACAACAACACAGACATTAGATGTTGTAAGTAAAGATGCATATTCCATAGAAAATCTTACTAGACAATTAGCATATGAGTACATGTCAGATATGCAAGACGAACTAGGCCCCCCACTGAAACCAAATCAGGATAATCACTCCACAGCTGCAAAGGAATTGCTCAGGAAGCGTTTAAGGGTTCATAAGTTAAGCCAGTCTGCCTAAGGCCATCACTGGATTTTTGCACACCAAAACTCAATAGTGAAATCATAAACTCACACTATGGATAACCCAAGCTCCGAAGAAAAGTTTCCACTGTCAAATGGGAGCGAGACAGTCGAACTGTCAATGAAGCAATGATGTCGAGGAGGAATGACCATATGGCAAGTGGATGATAGACATGACGGGGGCTGCTCTCGCCAAGGCTTGAGAGTACCAAAGGTAATAAGTGAGAATAAATGTAAATATCTATCAGATTTATGATATTAATATGTATGGTACAGAGTTAATCCAACATCGATTAATGTGACAGACATGGAACTCAACCATAAATATTAAGGCTATGTTGTTGATAATTATTGGTAGTTTATAAAAATGCATTCAGATATTTAATCAATGTTTGAAATGATTTCCAAAGGCTTATATATATATATATATATATATATATATATATAATATATATATATATATATATATATATATATATATATATATATATAAACTGCAATGAATATAAGAAATTATTGGGTTCCATATCATTACAGAAATTACTATAGGGTAATGTAGCCAAAGATTTTTTTTAAGTGGATATATGACAAGTGGTATCAGAGCGCTCGGGTTACAAAACTAGGGGCTCTGGAAACTGATGTTTAACAGTTGAGTGATGTTTTTTTTGTTTACAGTAAAACAAGTACATGCAGCTAGCATGAAGAAAACAAGAGATACACCGCATGAAGCCAAGCCAATTCTAGGATCTCCAAAAATTTCAAAAACTAACCTAAAAGTATGGGTGAAATTGGGGAAGGAACCACACAACAACAATACTACCATTTTGGAAAAAGCACAAGAGCTGAAAAGTGAAATGGCATGGTTGTGAGCAGATAATGCAAAGTTGATGCACGAACAGGAGAATACTATGAAAATCTTGTCGGATGGACAGAACTAGCATCAACCAATTCTGAGCTTGGAATATGAACAAATGTATGGGGAATAGGAATAATAGACATAGTGCCAAGAGACAGAAGGTGGGGGAAGAAAATCAGGAAGAAAAATATGATAATGCATTAGAACGCAAGACACAAAAAAGACAACATATAGAACTACAAGGAGAATTCCAGAAAATAAAATCACCCTCTTTGATGGTGAACAAGAAGAGGCAGTGGAAGCTTGGCTTATCAATATGAATGAGTACTTCCATCTGTATCAATATGACCATAACTGAAAAGCTTGCCTAACCATTTCTCAGCTGTAAGGGAAAGCGACCCTATGGTGGGAGGAAATAAAGACTATGCATGGGGTAAATGAATAGAGCATTACATGGGAAAAATTCGATAGATACTTTAAGAAAATATATTTAACCAGATGATTCTATGATGAGAAAGGAAAGAAATTTCATGACTTAAGATTGGGAAAACTAACCATGGATGAGTTCATCACTAAATTCACATCCTTACTTTGGTATGTACCTTACATATGAGAGGAGAAGGTGAAGGTGCAACAATTTATAAGTATTCTGCCTTTATTTATGAAGGGGCGCCTCAAATTCAACAACCCAAAAACCATCGATGAGGTCATAAGAAAATATCGACTATGTTATCAGCAAAACCGACAGAAGGGAGATATAGGAAGAAGGTGGACTGGTAAAAAGGGGATTACATTCGATATTGGCAGCAAGGGAATCAAGTCTGTAATTAATAAAGGACTTCACAAGGTACAGATTAATAGAAATGTTAATAGAAATAAGCCCAGATTTAGAGTCCCTAATGAATCCAAGACCACTAAACAGTCAGGCTAAACAAAAGTTGAACTCGCAGCAAGAACCACAATACAATGCTGAGGATGTGGAGGACCACAGTACATTAAAAACTGTCCCAATCGTAAGGAACGGATTAGATCTCATAGATTTAGGAGGCATCCACTGTAGGAGAAGTAGCCCAGAGCATTCCCAAAATCAATGCTGCCCTTCAAGACCACCAAGCGTAGTACCAACCCACCATCGTGGAATTCGAAGGTAAAATTTTTGACAAAACTATATCTGTTTTAATTGAACCAAGAGCTACTTTAAGTTATGTTAGCTCTAAGATAGTTGATCAATGTTGTTTCCAAGCTATCAAATTTAAGAATCCTGGGTTAGTACAGTTAGCCACAAGGGCAAAAAGGTGAGTATTGGCTAAAGTCAGTGATTGCATGCTGAAAATAGTAGATCAATCCCTAAAGGCAGATCTGAACGTGCTGCCCTTAGGATCATATGATGTCTTATTCAACATGGACTCGCTGGAAAAATATTGTTCCCTTATAAACTATAAAACTAAAACCATCTACTATATAGATGAAGAAGGAGAAAGGTAGGAAATGCAAGGTATTTTAAGGCCATTAAAACTAGGACCAATAACTACTTCACTATTGGCAAAATGTATTAGAAAATGATGTCAAATTTATACAATTCAGGTAGGACTTTCCAACTCAAAGGAAAAGAAAAATTGTTTAGAAAATATACCTATAATACATAATTTTCCAGATGTATTTCCTGAGGAAAATTCCCAGACTCCCTCCAAAAGGAGATATAGGTTTCACCATCGAATTGGTACCAGGAGCATCTCCAGTGTCCCCACCTCCGTACCGTATGAACATTCCAAAGTTGACAAAATTAAAAATGCAACTACAAGAACTGCTAGAAAATAATTACATATGTCCCAGTGTGTCATGCACCTCAGTATTGCAACAAGAATGCTGCAACTCCCAAGGCTACCAGCTTTAATTATCAACCCGGGGTTTGTACAAACTTAAGAGGTGACAATACTATATGTGCGGCATACAACATGTCCTTCCTTTGCTGTCATGATGTAATGGAGTGCATGTACTGAAGTCAAATCCTAAACTAATTACAGAAAATGAAATGTTCAAAATGGAACCTTAACCTATTGCAAGAAAGAAAGTGCAAGGAAAGAGACTGAAATTCAATGCTAAATCACACCATTTCCTAATTAAATGCCAAGAAACTATGCTTTGCAATAAAGCTAAATTATCATGAACCAAATGCTACTATCTAAGCATGGAGGTAAGAAGCATCAAAAATCACTAATTTTCAAACAAAGGGACTGAAATAAATATGTTTTTTTCTTTATTTCTTTTAATGCAAAATCAAGTATGCAAACTAATTCCTTTTGGTGATGTGGCAGGTGAATTAAGGATGTTTGAGGTTGGATAGAAGAGTTAGGAGATAGTTAGATCATGTGGGAGACCCTTGGGAGGATTTTGGTGACTTCCTAGAGGTTTTCTCTCAATTCGGCCTCAAAAGAGACCATTTCAAGAAAACCTACAGGATGTACTAGAAACCTAGAGGATGATCCTGTAGGAATAACAATGAACCTACATAATAGAGCCGAGAGAAAAATGTGAGGTTTTGGAGATGATGGGAGGCTTAGGAAAGGTGTGTGATGGGTGGAATGGAGTGGGAAAATTCCTAGGATCACTCAGAACTCAAAACCAAAGTCGGAAGATGGATAGATTTTCTCAAAAAGCTTGGAGAAGTTTCCTTGTGAAATGATGAAATTGGTGAGGGTTTAATGACCAAGAAAATAAAATCCAAATTGGATGGGACAAACTTTGTTATTAAATAGGATGTCTTAGGTCCCTATTCCAATTGGAATCACTCAAAAATACCTATGTTAACCCATGCAAAAAAAAATTAAAAAAACATTACTAGTTGAAAATCTAGAAATTCAAGAACTTGTGAACTAGTAAATCTAAAAAATGACTAAACAAATCAAGTGAAAATGCAATGGGGTTATTTTTGTTATAAACTAGAATTTTTTTTGATGTAATTCAAGTGGATTCAAGTCTATTGAAGCTCATTAGTATGCTCTAAAAAATAGCAAAAATTTACTATTCTTTGCTAAAACGGAGGTCCAACAATCTAGATTTGGGAGTAAGAAGACTAATCCAAGAAACTCAATGATTATTATGAACTTCCAAAGATTTTCCAAGGATTAAATAATTCTTTTGATCCTACAAAAGAACTTACATCAACGATTTAACTCAATCCTACGACAAGAAATCATTAATACTAAATGTAGAAATAAAAAGAAATAAAAACTAGAGATGCATGTGAATAAGCAACGAAAAGAAGGAAATAAAATGATACAAAAGGGCTCTAAGGTTCCTAGGATGGCCAAGCCCAAGTAAACTTGTATACCTATGGAGGAGATTAAGATTTATAAGATGAACATGAAACCAATCATCATTTTCGTCAATTCAATTACATCCCTGCAAGAAAATACAATGGAGCTGAAAAAATACAAGCTCTCTACACAATAACACTAATGAAAATCTCTCTCTATAGGAAAATTCAACTTGGTACTTATAAAAAATGATTAGGAATCATTCCCCATGAATGGAGGAAGCTTTCCCCACCAAAATCCCTTGATTAGTTGATCTAGTCCCCAATACTAGGAATTTGCATTAAATGGTAGGGAACACATTCCTAGATTTTCTCAATCACTCCCTAGAGGAAATTTTGACTTGGTACTTATAGAAAATGATTAAGAATTATTCGGCATGAATGGAGGAATCTTTCCACATCGAAATCCCTTGATTAGTGGATCTTCTCCCTTGATTAGTGGAACACATTCATAGATTTTCTCAATCATTGGAGTTCCATAATTTGTGCCATAATTCCATAATATCTTATTGAATTATTATTTATTATTGATCCTCCAGTAGTAGGGAACAAGTCCCTAAATTATCTCCTCCTCCAACTCTTTATAATATGCCGAATATTCTCATAATATTCCACAAAAAATAAATAATATTAGGCACAAATAGTCAATTATTCATAAACCTTCCTAATGAATATATTAAAGTTAAAAATAAATTATCTAATGCAAAAAGAGAGGTTTAATGTGCTGAAGGATGGACATAGGCCTTAATTTATGTTTTAAATTAGAGGCATGGGTCTTAATTTATGTCTAGTTTAGAGGCCCATCATACCCCCTGCTGAAAGTGTTTCTCATCCTCTGAGAAACTTAGTGACCTCACTGTATCTCATCCATGGCCCTGGTGGCCTCTCTCTTGTGCATTAAGAATCTTGATTGTAAGCTCTATAAGGACAAGCCAAAAAACATATTTGTGCAAATAAAAATCCTTGTTTCTTGAGACCATTAGTTTGCCTTCTTCCCCTTATCCAAGATGTTTCTTGATTGTTTTTTTAGTTTGGCAAGGTCTTCGACACCCTTAGCAACATTCTACTACCTTGTTCCACCATTTATTTTCCTTAGGACTGCCTCCTGTAGGATTTCTGGGTCACCGTAATTCCTACAGGATCATCCTGTAGAAAACATAGTCCCTTTGTAAACTGAAGTAAAGGAGTCGAAAAAATGACATAAATGGTGGAGGAATGAATGGTAATGAGTGGAAAAATAAAAATGTGAGTTAAAGGGGTCTCTTCTTGATCCTCCTTTTCTCTTTGACCGTCCTTCTTGCTGACCTGCAAATGGAAATTTCATGAAAATGGAGAGGATGCTCTCTTTGTCTTTTTTTTTCAAGAATGAAATGGGATGGATGAATGATAAATAGATAGTGAATATGAAGTGGATGGAGGGCTTGGAGTGGTGTGATGACCTTGGCCTTTGCAAAATTTTCTTCTTTTAACTGCTGACTTCATTCTTTGAAATCATCACCCTTCATAATTTGACTTTTCATCATTGCATGAGTGAAGGAGTAAGTTGTAGTTAACTAGCTAAAGGCAGATGAGGTTGCTAACCAATCCCTAGCTTATATAACCTCATCTCTCATGCATTGACAACCAATTTCTAACTATAACATTCTCAAGAGAAGAGGTCAAGAATATTGCATACTTGTACCTACCTGATGGTTTTTGGAGAGATATGCATGCTACTGCTGAGTTGATGTTGATGTGCAGGTGTTGGATGGTGATGTTGATGATCCTAATGCTACAACTAAGCTTTGGAGAGGCTTCTTTGACCTCTGGATCTCCTTTAAAACTATTCACTGCCAATCCTCTAGGTGTTGTTTTGTATCTTATAGGTTTATAGGATAGCGACTTATTCTGTCCATATCTCCCAAACGGTAGACTAGATTGAGCTAAAACGTTTTGAACATTTTTCCATCATTATTATATACCTCCCCATAGAACAGTTTTGGTCAATGGTTGCACAGCTATCGAGAAAAACTAAAAATGGCTGAAGATGATGGAGGCCAATTTCTTGGAATCCATGCACTAGAATTTTCTAAAATTGCTTGGACATGTTACCATCATCCATATGTATCTCCCCATGAAACAAATTTTTAAATGGATGCATGGATATTGAGAAAATGCAAAAATGGCTGAAGATGATGGAGGCCAATTTCTTGGAACCATGCACTAGACGTTTTTGAAGTTTATTGAGCATGTTACCATCATCCATATGCATCTCTCCCTAAAAAAACTTGGCAAATGGATGCATGGTTTTCAAGTTATGGCAAAAACAATTTTCTTCTCTATGTATTTTTGCATCCTATAGTAAAACAAAGCATCCTATAGTTTTTTAGGACAACAAGGAAAATGAGTGGTATAAGCTTGAGAATGATGGGTGGATGGTGAAAATAGATGAGGGTGATGGATTGGCATGGCCTTGGCCTTGTTGGAGAATCTAAGTGAAGTAGGAGAGAGTCAAAATTTGACTTGTTTTGACTAGGATTGACCCATTTTCTTTTGGTACCAACTTGTTCTTGTTGCTTGCAAATGTTGGAGAGTACTTGCATCCATGGAGCAAGGATTCTTTTATTTTTTTCTCTTCTTTTTTTTTTCTAGGCCTACTAGCCATCTCAATGAGGATTTCAACTAGTAGGTTTACATAGGCTCCTCAAAGGAGGTTTTCACTTAGGATTTTATTTTTTTCTCTTTCTTCTTTTTTTTCAACCCATTGATCGCCTCATGGAGGTTTTCACTTAGGATCTTCTTTCTTTCTCGTTTTTTTTTTTTTTTTTTCCAACCCATTGGCCACCTCATGGAGGTTTTCAATCAATGAGCCAATATGAGGTGCCTCCAAGAAGCTTTTCACCTTAGATTTTTATTTTTTCCTGTTATTTTTCATTTTGTTTTTTTTGTTTTTTTCCTTCTACCCTACCCTACTTGAAAAACAAAATCACTTTCAAGTATAATAATGCTTCCAATGGTGCCATGTGCGCATCAAGATGAGAGAAAAAATGATGTGGAGGCTTGAATTTTATTCATTGACATGTACCTGGATTTCAAAGACTAAATGATTTGACTTTGAAAGGATCAATCATAGTTGAGGAAGAGAGTGATGCTACAACTTAGTGACTGTCTCGAACCATATTTCAATATAGTTGTGATGTCCTTGGTCCTTTTGCTGATCTGGATCATTCTTCATGTCTTCTTCTACCATGACCTTCAAATATTCCTCTTTTTACTGATTTTTCTCTTGAATACATGGGGGATTTGATGGTAACCATGAAGGAGTTCTCTCTATCTCTAATTTTGGTGTCTGCTCTTTATCAATTGCAGTCCATGGTTCTGTGATCTTCTCATTTGAATCTTCTTCTTTTGGATGTGGTCCTTCAATGATATCAAGATGATCTCTTTTTTGCAATACTCTTCCTGAGCTATGGTGAATACCATTGAGCTCAAGAGGAGTTGTTGGAAGTGTTGTACCTCAGGATTGTAAGTGGGTTGAGCTACTTCAATGTGTGGGTTTGGAAATGGTGGTACAGGTAGTTGAGTGGGAGTGTATATTTGAGATGGATGTGGATGGGGTTGTGGTTATGGTGGAGGTGAATGGTAAGGATAACATGGAGTTTGGTATGGAGGATATTGAGGAAAATACTCAAGATATTGTGGATAGCTCCCATAAGTTCCTTGCCAACCTTGGTGCCAAGATTGGTTTTGGGGTTGAGATGTCCAATGTTGTCAAGGAAAAGGTGTCTCCAATTACTTTGAGGTGGATATGCATGACCTTGAAATTGGGAATTAGGCTATTGCATCATATCAGGCTGAATAAGTTGCCATGGTCCTCTTGGAGCTACATAAAATTGTTGCATTGGCAATTGACTTGCTTCCATTGTTCTCTTGGTGAACTTCCTTCAACCTTGGTAATGATGGACAATGTTTAACATCCTGTGATTTTGCAACAAAAATATCAACATTTTCGTTTCCTTCATCATGCATCCTTAACATTTATACTTGTTTTTTTAGATTGCTAATAATTTATGTTTTAAAATCATAAAAAAATTTCCAAGTTTAGCTGGACTTACCGATCTTGATGATGATTTACCTAATCTTGCTTTTCCTCTTGATATGTGTTTGCATGTTTCACAAATTTCATCAAATGATAATTGGTATACATCACCTCTACTCATGATATTAAGGAGATCAATCCATTCATCCCTAATCATTCTAAGTAAGAGGGTTTTTAGTGTGTCAGATCCTAAATGGTGTAGCTTTTCCCTCTTAACATTATACATGAACCTCTCTATTAGATCTTCAAGGCTCTCATATTCTCTTTGATTCATTCTAAATATATCTTCCTTAAGATCATGATCTTTATATTTTTTTAGGAATATCTTTTGCATATCATTCCATGATCTTACTGAATTACTCCCTAAACTCATGAACCATTTAAGAGCTCTATCCTTCAATGTTGCTAGAAACAATCTCATTTTTTGAGTTTTTAATAAGTAACCATAAGATCTACAGACAATCTCAAATTCAAAGAGAAAGGTTTATGGATCCTTTGACCTTAGACCATGAAATTTTGGAAGAAAAGATGGAGGGGTGTTCTTCATGTGCACACTTTCATCAGTATCTTGAATGGGAAATCTGATAGGATCTTCCTCACTGTCATCATCGCCATAAATTTCTTCTACATTCCTTGTCGTCTTCTTCTTTTACCTACAAAAGTGAATTGAGAGATGGATCTTACTGCACCATGTGACAAAATGCGAGGGTGGGTTGGTGTTGGAGAATTTTATTTTTGTTTTTATGATTGAATTAAAACTATAATGCAATGCAATTTTCTACTTTTGAAATTTAATAAGCCTAATGAAAATATTTCTTTTTGTTTTTGCAAAAATTAAAAAGAAATGAATCAACTAGGGAAGAAAATGATACATATATTGACACCTCCATAGTAATGGCACCAAAAAGTGATGTGCCTTGGTATTGGTACAAGAATGCTACAACTCCTAAGGCTACCAAGTTTAATTATCAACCTGGGGTTCGTACAAACTTAACAGGTGTCGGGACTATATGCGTGGCATACAATGTGTCCTTCCTTTGTTATCATGATGTAATGGAGTGCATGGACTGAAGTCAAATCCTAAACTAATTGCAGAATATGAAATGTTTGAAATGGAACCTTAACCTATTGCAAGAAAGAAAGTACAAGGAATGAGACAGAAATTCAATGCTAAATCACACCATTTCCTCATTAACCACCAAGAAACTATGTTTTGCAATAATGCTAAATTATCCTGAACCAAATGCTGCTATATAAGCATGGAAGTAACAAGAATCAAACATCACTAATGTGTAAGTAAAGGGACTGAAATAAATCTGTTTTTGTTTTTTTGTCTTTTCATGCAAAATCAAGTATGCAAACTAATTTATTTTGGTTATATGGAAGGTGAATTAAGGATGTTGGAGGTTGGATGGAAGGGTTATATATGGTTGGATGGTGTGGGAGACCCTTGGGAGGCTTTTGGTGACTTCCTAGAGGTTTTCTCTCAATTCTCCCTCAAAACAGGCCATTTCAAGAAAATCTACAGGATGTACTAGAAACCTACAAAATTACAGTGGACCTACAAGATACATCTGAGAGTAAAGTGTGAGGTGTTGGAGGTGATGGGAGGCCTAGGAAAGGTGTTTTATGGGTGGAAAGTAGTGGGAAAATTCCTAGGACCACTTAGAACTCAAAACCAAAGTCGGAAGATTGATGGATTCACTCAAAAAGCTTGGATAAATTTCCTTGTGAAATGATGAAATTCGTGACGGTTTAATGACCAAGAAAATCAAATCCAAATTGGATGGGACAATTTTTTTTTTTATTAAATAGGATGTCTTAGGTCCTTATTCCAATTGGAAACACTCAAAAAGACCTATGAAAAAAAAATAAAAAACATTACTAGTCGAAAATCTAGAAATTCGAGAACTAGTGAGCTAGTAAATCTAAAAAATGCCTAACCAAATCGAGTGAAAATGCAATGGGGTGATTATTTTTATGAACTATGATATTTTTTTTATCTAATTCAAGTGGAATCAAGTCAATTGAAGCTCGTTAGCATGCTCTGAAAAATAGCAGAAATTTACTGTTCTTTGCTAAAAAGGAGGTCCAACAATCGAGATTTGGGAGTAAGAAGACTAATCTAAGAAACTAAATGATTATTGTGAACTTCCAAATCTTTTCCAAGGATGAAATAATGCTTGTGATCCTGTAAAAGAACCTACATCAACCATTTAACTCAATCCTACAAAAAGAAATCATTAATACTAAATGCAAAAATAGAAAGGAATAAAAACTAGAGATGCATGTGAATAAGCAATGAAAAGAAGGAAAGAAAATGATACAAAATGGATTTGAGGTTCCTGGAATGGCCAAGCCCAAGGAAAATTAGAGACCTATGGAGGAGAACAAGATTTAGAAGCTGTACATGACACTAATATTCATTATTTTCATCAATAGAATTACATCCTTGTAAGAAAATACAATGGAGCTGCAAAAATACAAGCTCTCTCCACAATAACACTAATGAAAATATCTCTCTAGAGAAAAATTAGACTTTTTACTTATATAAAATGATTAGGAATCATTCCCCATGAATGGAAGAAGCTTTCCACACAAAAATCCTTTGATTACTGGATCTAGCCCCCAATACTAGGAATTTGCATTAAATGGCAGGGAACACATTCCTACATTTTCTCAATAATTCCCTAGAGGAAAATTAGACTTGGTACTTATACAAAATGATTATGGATCATTCCCCATGAATGGAGTAATCTTTCCCCACCGAAATCCCTTGATTAGTGGATCTGCTCCCTTGATTAGTGGAACACCTTCTTAGATTTTCTCAATCTTTGGAGTTCCACAATTTGTGCCATAATTCCATAATATCTTGTTGAATTATTATTTATTATTGATCCTCCAATAGTAGGGAACAAGTCCATAAAATATGTCCTCCTCCAACTCTTCATAATTTGCCCAGCATTCTCATAATATTCCACAAAAAATAAATAATATTAGGCACAAATATTCAATTGTTCATAAGCCTTCCTAATGAATATATTAAAGTTAAAAATAAATTATCTAATGCAAAAAGAGAGGTTTAATGTGTTGAAGGATGGTCATAGGCCTTAATTTATGTTTTAAATTAGAGGCATGGGCCTTAATTTATGTCTAATTTAGAGGCCCTTTAGTGTGTCACCATGGGGAGCCCCAGTGTTATTTTTTAAAAAGAAAGATGGAACTCTGTGCATGTGTATGGATTATCACCAACTAAACAAGGTGACTATTAAAAATAAATACCCCTTACCCCAAATTGATGAATTGTTTTACCAAGTGAAAGGGGCGACAATGTTCTCAAAGATTGATCTACGTTCAGGGTACCATCAGATCAGAATAAAAGAAGAAGATATAGTAAAAAAAACATTTAGAACTCTTTATGAGCATTACGAGTTCATGGTCTTACCCTTCAGGCTGACCAATGATCTTGCAACCTTTATGTGTCTTATGAACAATATATTTCATCAATATTTGGACAAATTTGTGTTAATTTTTATTGATGATATACTAATTTATTCCCGCAGTATGGAAGAACATAAAGAGCATCTTAGAATAGTATTGTAGACTCTTAGAGAACACCAATTTTATGCTAAATACAACAAGTGTGATTTCTTTAAGGAACAGATTCAATATCTAGGCCACATCGTTACCAAGGATGGAATCACGATGGACCTAGAAAAGATAAATACCATAATGGAGTGGTCTTTACAAAAGGATGTAGCAGATATAATATCATTTATGGTTCTAGCCGGGTATTACAGAAGATTTGTCGAAGGTTTTTCCAGAGTAGCATACCCCATTAGCTCCCTATATAAGAAAGGAAAAGCCTTCAAGTGGACAATAGAATGCCAAAGAAGCTTTGGCCAGCTTAAGCATTTATTAACCACTATGCCTAGTCTGAGCATTGTAGATCCAAATAAGGATTATGTATTCTCCACTAATGCTAGCAAGGAAGGAGTGGGTGGTGTCTTAATGCAAGAAGGCAAAGTGATTTCCTATGAGTCTAGGAAATTCAAAGAGTACGAACAAAAGTATTCCACCTATGATTTAAATTTGAAAGTTGTCATTCATGCACTAAAAAAGTGGCGGAATTATTTGAAGAGAAAGAAGTTTCTCCTAATGAATGATCATCACAGCTTAACAAACTACCTTAAATAGCCCACTGTGAATGCCAGACAAGACAAATGTGTTGACTTCTTAAGCAGTTTTGATTTTGAGATCAAACACTTGAATAGTAAGGATAATCAGGTCGCAGATGCTTTGAGTCAAAAGGTACATTGCATTTATGAAATCTCTTATAGTGAGATATGGACCACATTCCAAGAATTAATCGAGGAAGGAGCTAGACAGGATCTAGACAGTCCTAATGGCAACAAGAAAAAACCTTGAACAAGCATAAACAATAGATGGGATATGAGATAAACCATGAAGGATTGCTAATTTACAAAGGAAGATTGTGTGTGCCTAACCAAAAGAATATTAAAGACTTGATATTAGATGAATATTATAAAAGCCCCTATGTAGGCCACCCAGGATACCAGAAGTTGATTACAGTGCTTAGGAAGGAATACTTCTATCCTGGCATGAAGAAGGATGTAGCAGAGTATCTAAAACGCTGCTCGGAATGTTAGTAAGTGAAAACAGAACATCAACATACAGCCAGATTATTGCATTCACTACCAATTCCGGAATGGAAGTGGCAAATCATTTCCATCAATTTCATCACAGGATTACCCAAGTCCAAAAAGCAAAATGACCCAATTGTGGTGGTAGTGGATAAGCTAAGAAATTTTGCTAATTTCATACCTGTGCAATCAACCTAAAAGGTTATGTAGGTCGCCAATAAATTCATGCAAAACATTTTTTGGTTACATGAACTACCAAAATATATAATCTCTAATCGTGATGTAAAATTTACATCAACCTTCTGGAAATCCTTATTTGAAGGATTGAGCACACACCTAAATTTTCACACCGCATACCACCCTCAAATGGATGGGCAAACCGAATGGGTAAATAAGGTATTGGAGGACATGCTGCGAACTGATGTTATGCAACAACCTTCCAAATAGGAAGATTACCTACACTTGGTAGAATTTGCCTACAACAATGGCTATCACATATATTTGCAAATGAGCTCGTTTGAAGTTCGGTATGGATGCAAGTGTCAAACCCCTTCCATTTAGGGAGGACCAGAAGATAAATTGATGCTGGGACCCGAGATGCTAAAAGAAATGGAGGAAAAGGTCAAACAAGTTTTCTTGAATTTAAAAGCCACTCAAGATTGACAAAATAACTTTGATGATCGAAAGAGGAGCTTCAGGGAATTTCAAATTGGAGACCATGTTTATGTGAGGTTACGGCCAAAGAAAAGTACATTACAATGGGGCAGGTGTGCCAAATTGGAACCTCGATTTTGTGGCCCTTTTCAAGTCTTGGCCTGAGTTAGACCAGTGTCCTACCAACTCGCCTTAACCATCCATGTTCGAATACGAAACGTCTTTCATGTTTCGGTGTTGACAAGATATGTTTATGATCCTAAACATATAATTAATTGGCAAGGCATACAAGTAAATGATTTTACAATCTGCCAAAAATAAAATATTAATAGCTCAAGGAAGTGACTAAAATATTTTTTATTGTAGGTTGAACCAGAAGGTGAGTTCTTGGACAAACCTCTGGCTATACTCGATCAGAGAGAAGTAACGTTGTGGAAACAAGTTATCACCAAGGTTAAAGTGCAATTGCAGCACTTTGGGCCAGAAGAGGCCACCTGGGAAGATGAGCAGGTCATAAAGGAAGCTTTTATGGGTTTGTTTATAGTAGGAAAACATCGAGATGGTGTTTTATTTCAGGAGGGGAAGATGTGATGTCCCTAGGAAAAACACTGTACTACAGTAAAAGCAAAAGAATGGATTTTTATTATTTTATAACATTTGAACTATTGATTAAATTTTGTTAATTAAGAATGAGAATTAATTGAGAGCATTAACAAATCTTGTAACTCTCTTTCATATCAAGAATTTGGGGAATAGGTAGTTACCTAACCCTAACTACTTTTCCTAATTATGTATTCAACAACAAAGAAACAAAGAGGGTAATGAGAAAGTACCTAAGAGAAGAACTTGGAGAGGGAAAAAGAAGGAAATTTTGTCATGCTAGAAGGATAGACAAGAAAAGAGAGATAAGTCTAGTGATGACCAGAGAGCCTGGATTACTATGATGGCAAGTCTTTCAAGAGACATCAGTCTTGTGAGCAAGAGCTCAAGGGGAGACTTGGCCTAAAAGCAAGTATCATGGTTGGGAGGATAAATCTATGAAGTAAAAGGAGACTTTGATTGATTTAAGTCTGTTTACAAGTAAGTACTAAGTCCTTTGTTACTTAAGCATTTAACTATGTAAATAGTAACCCTTATATTAGTGTATCTAGTCTAAGGATGGAATTGTAGTAAGTAGAGAAATGCAACAGTAAAAGAGAACTAATTGAATTCATGATGTTTTAAAAGAAGAGAGATTGTAGAGACTTTTAACTAGAATGCAATAGTGTTATGGAAATTATAAACTAAACTGAGAAATACACTTCCATGTGCCTTTACAGTAGGGAAAAACCTGTCACTGTAATAAATATAATGAGTTTTGTGACTACGAATACAAAAGATGATACAGTCACTATTAAATACCTAGTTAGTGAAAGTGTATATTTTCTAAATAAAACAACATACAACATTAAGGATCTTTAAAAGACTTAGCTAGATAGTTGATGCATTTACAGTTAGAATATCGAGACAATTCTAGAAAATCAAATAGCTTTGATGCTAATATGTACATATATACAGACAAAAATGATCATTTAATTTCAAAGCGACTAACTGCTAATAAAAACCCTCATGGCTGGACTGGGAGTTGCCACAAATTTCTAAGCATAACCAAATTTACAACTGATATTATGTAACCGATATATAAACCCCTTCTAACAAGGTTGTTTCGACTCCTATGAAAGTAGGACAAGCGGCCAAAGATTTCCCTGTAAAATATCAATGAGATGAAGCAGTCAGACAGGGTTTTCCCCAAGGGGTCTTCCCCTTCCACCCAACCGATATGCAAGCCAATAGTAATCTCCATCGAGTACAACAAAAACCCTCTCTTTGTGGGTCAAGATGGTAATAAATGAAGATTCTCTGAAATAAATAATATAGACGAATCTAGGGCCTCAAAATAAGAAATCAAGAACTTCCACCCAGCTAGATAAAGAGTTAGATAGCAATAATCGAACCAAGAAGAATGACACCCTCTGGGATAAAACCCTTATTCAAGAATTTGTAAAGAGAGCACTTGTAAAGGAAAAATAGTGAAAGTATGAAATAGAAACCAATATCGAATTGAGAATTGAACCATGAGCATCCAGACCATAACAAATATAGAGAACAAAGATGGGGCACATGATTAATTGCATGAAACACTCAAGTTAAATACATTTTTGTATCTGTCAAATGGAGGAAAACCCTATTTAGTACAAAATTACAATAATACCCTACAGCAAAGGAAAACCTCCATTAGAGCTCGACTTCATAAATTACACGTGAAGCTTAGTAGTGAAATACGCTCAAAAGGTCCATCTTAACCTTAAAACCAAATAAGCATAACCCTCTTTGATTTATAGTGCCTAGAAGAGATCAACCTCTTCATAACCCTCATAGTCAAAAAGGGACAAAAACTTATCCAAAAGCCCTACGCAAAATATGACGTAGCACTGTGACAGTGCATCGAAGGTGGTGCATTGTTTCATAGCCTAGAGCACCAGTGAATCCTCCAAAGTCACCTGTAACCAAACCCATAACCACGTAGACATTAGAAGCTATAAGTAAAGATGTATATTCCATAGAAAATCTTACCAGATAATTATCATATGAGTACCTGTCAAAGATGCGCGATGGACTAGGTCTCCTACTGAAACCAAACAAGGCATATAGCTCCACAGATGCAAAGGAATCTCTCAGGAAGCCTGCAATGGTTCATAAGTTAAGTCAGTCCGCCAATGGCCATCATCGGATTTTTGCACACCAAAACTCAATAAGTGAAATTGTAAACTCACATTTTTTATAATCCAAGCTACCAGGAAAAGTTTCCACCATCGGATGGGATCGAGACAGCCGATCTGTTGATGAAGTGAGGATGTTAAGGAGGAATGACCATCTGGTAGGTGGACGGCAGACATGCCGGGAGATACTCTTGCCAATGCTCTGGAGTACTGGAGGCAATAAGTTAGAATATATGTAAAGATCTGTCAAATTTATTATATTAATATGTATAATGGTACAAAGTTAATCCAACATCGATTAATGTGACAGACATGGAACTCAACCATCAATATTAAGGTTATGATGTTGATAATCATTTGTAGTTTATAAAAGTGCATTCAGATATTTATTCAATGTTTAAAATGATTTCCATGGATTATATATATAGATATATAGATATATATAAAGTGCAATGAATATAAGAAATTATTGGGTTCCATATCATTATAGAAATTACTATAGGGTAATATAGCCAAAGAATTATTTTTTTTAAGTGGATATATGACAAGTGGTATCAAAGCGCTCAGGTTACAAAAATGAGGCCTCTCGAAACTAATGTTTAACAGTTGAGTGATGATTTTTTTCTTTAAAGTAAAACAAGTACAAATAGCTAGCATGATGAGAATAGACAACACATAACACGTAGCCATTCCAGGTCTAGGACCTACAAAAATTCTAGAAACTAACCTCGAAGTTTGGGTGCAATTGGAGGAACCACACAACACCAATACTACCATTCTAGAAACAGCACAAGAGATGAAAAGTAAATTGGCATGGCTAAGATCAGATAATGCGAGGTTGATGCAGGAATGAGAGAAGATTATGAATATCCTTTCGGATAGACAGAACCAGCATCAGCCAATTCTGAGCTCAGAATATAGAAAAATGTATGGAGAACATGAATATCGGACAGAGTATCAAGAGACAGAATGGGGGGGGAGAAAATCAGGAAGAAAAATCTGATAATGCATCATAACACAAGACACAAAAAAAGACAAGAGATAGAACTACAGGGAGAATTCGGAAAATAAAACCACCCCTATTTGATTGTGAGCAAGAAGAGGCAGTGGAAGACTGGCTTATCAATATGAATAAGTACTTCCATCTGTATGAATACGACCATAACTTAAAAGCCCGCCTGGCCATTTTTCAGTTGTAAGGGAAAGCCACCCTATGGTGGGAAGAGGTAAAGACTCTGTGTGAAGTAAATTAATAGAGCATTGCATTGGAAAAGATCCAGAGATACTTTAAGGAAAGTTATTTAACCGAACGATTCTACGATGAAAAATCAGAGGAGTTTCATGACTTAAGATTGGGACAACTGACCATGGATGAGTTCATCACTAAATTTACATCCTTACTTTGGTATGTACCTTACATATGAGAGGAGAAGGCGAAGGTGTAGTGATTTATCAGTAGTCTACCTTTGTTTATGAAGGAGCGCCTCAATTCGACAACCCAAAAACCATGGATGAGGTTATAAGAAAAGCTCGAATATGTTATCAGTAAAACAGTTAGAAGGGAGATATAGGAAGAAAGTGGATTGATGAAAAGGGGATTAATTCCCTATTGGTAGCAAGGGAACCAAGTCTGTAATTAATAAAGAACTTCACAAGGGAAAAATTAATAGAAATGTTAATAGAAACCAAATAAGATTTAGAGTTCCTAATGAATCCAAGACCACTGAATAGTCAGGCCGAATAGAAGTTGAACTCGCAGCAAGACCCCCAGTACAATGTTGGGGATGTGGAGGGCCGCACTACATTAAAAATTGTCTCAATTGCAAAGGAACAGATCAGATCTCACAGATTCAGGAGGCATCACCTGTAAAAGGAGTAGCTCATATCATTCCAAAAATCAATGCTACCCTTCAAGACCACCAGGCGGAGTACCAGCCCACCACGGTGAAATTCGAAGGTAAATTTTTTGACAAAACTATATATGTTTTAATTGACCTAGGAGCTAATTTAAGTTATGTTAACCCTAAGATAGTTGATCAATTTTGTTTGCAAGCTATCAAATTCAAGAATCTTGGGTTAGTACAGTTAGCCACAGGGGAAAAAAGGAGAGTATTGGCTAAAGTCAACGATTGCATGTTGAAAATAACAAATCAATCCCTAAAGGCAGATTTGAACGTGTTTCCCTTAGGATATTATGATGTCCTATTAGGTATGGACTCGGTGGAAAAACATTGTTCCCTTATAAACTGTAAAACTAAAACCATCTACTATATAGATGAGGAAGGAAAAAGGTATGAAATGCAAGGTATTTTAAGGGCATTAAAACTAAGACTAATAATCGCTTCACTATTGGCAAAATGTATTAGAAAAGGATGTCAAATTTATGCAATTAAGGTACGATTTTCCAACTCGAAGGAAAAGCAAAATTGTTTTGAAAATATACCTATAATACAAAATTTTCCAAATGTATTTCCTGAGGAAATTACACGACTTCCTCCAAAAGGAGATATATATTTCACCATCGAATTGGTACTAGGAGCAGCTCCAATGTCTCGAGCTCCATATCGTATGACCATTCCAGAGTTGACAAAATTAAAAATGTAACTACAAGAACTGTTAGAAAATAATTACATCTATCCCAGTGTGTCACCATGGGGAGCCTCAGCGTTATTCGTTAAAAAGAAAGATCTAACTCTATGCATGTGCATGGATTATCACCAGCTAAAAAAGATGACTATTAAAAATAAATACCCCTTACCCCACATTGATGAACTGTTTGACCAAGTGAAGGGAGCGACAATGTTCTCAAAGATTGATCTACATTCAGGGTACCATCATATCATAATAAAAGAAGAAGACATAGAAAAAACAACATTTAGAACTTGTTATGGGCATTATGAGTTCGCGTTATTACACTTTGGGCTAACCAATGCTCCCGCAACGTTTACGTGTCTTATGAAAATTATATTCCATCAATATTTGGACAAATTTATGTTAATTTTTATTGATGATATACTGATTTATACCCGCAGTATGGAAGAACATAATGAATATCTCATAATAGTACTGGAGACTCTTAGAGAACACCAGTTGTATGGTAAATACAACAAGTGTGATTTCTTTAAGGAACAGATTCAATATCTAGGCCGCATCATTAGCAAGGATGGAATCACGGTGGACCTAGAAAAGATAAAGACCATAATGGACTGGTCTGTGCCAAAGGATGTAGCATATTTAAGATCAGTTATGGGTCGAGTCGAGTATTACAAGATATTTGTCGAAGGTTTTTCCAGAGTATCATACCCCATTACCTCGCTACAGAAGAAAGGAAATGCCTTCAAGTGTACAACAGAATGCCAGAGAAGCTTTGACTAGCTTAAGCATTTACTAACCATTGCACCTATTCTGAACATTGCAGATCTAGATAAGGATTATGTAGTCTACCCTAATGCTAGCAAGGAAGGAGTGGGTGGTGTCTTAATGCAAAAAGGCAAAGAGATCGTCTATGATTCTAGGAAACTCAAGGAGTACGAACACAAGTATTGTGCCTATGATATAGAGCTGACAATTGTCATTCATGTGAAAAAAATGTGGCCGCATTATTTGATGGGAAAGAAATTTATCCTAATGACTGATCATCACATCTTAACTAAGTACTTTAAACATCCCACTTTGAATGCCATATAAGCTAGATGGATTGACTTCTTAAGCGGATTTTATTTTGAGATCAAACACTTGAAGGGTAAGGAGAATGCTTTGAGTTGAAAGGTACATTGCATTTATGAAATCTCTTACAGTGAGATACGGACCACCTTCTAAGAATTAATCAAGGAAGTAGCTAGATAGGGTCCAGAATATCAGTCCTTATGGTAGCAAGCAAAAACCTTGAACAACCATGAAGGCTTGCTAATTTACAAAGGAATATTGTGTGTGCTTAACCAAAAGAATATTAAAGACTCAATATTAGATGAATATCATAAAATCTCCTATGCAGGCCACCCTGGATACCAAAAGTTGATTACAACACTTAAGAAGGAATACTTATGGCCTGACATGAAGAAGGATGTAGTGGAGTATCTAACACGTTGCCTAGAATATCAGAAAGTGAAAACAGAACATCAACATCCAACCGGATTATTGCATCCACTACCAATTCCGGAATGGAATTGGGAGACCATATCCATCGATTTCATCACAAGATTGCCCATGTCCAAAAAGCAAAAAGACTCAATCATAGTTGTAGTGGATAAGCTGAGGAAGTATGTTCATTTCATACCCATGCAACCAACCTACAAGGCTATGCAGATCACCAATATGTTCATGCAAAACATTTTCTGGTTACATGGACTGCCAAAATCTATAATCTCCGATCATGATGTAAAATTTACATCAGCCTTCCGAAAATCCTCATTTGAAGGATTGGGCATATAGCTAAATTTTAGCACCAGATACCACACTTAAATGGATGGTCAAACCGAATGGGTAAATTAGCTATTGGATGACATGCTACGAACTTATGTTATGCAAAAACCTTCCAAATGTGAAGATTGCCTGCACTTGGTAGAATTTGACTACAACAATGGCTATCACACATCTTTGCAAATGAGCCTGTTTGAAGTTTTGTATGGATGTAAGTGTCGAAACCCTTCTAGTTGGGGAGGACCGGAACATAAATTGATGTTGGGACCTGAGATGCAAAAAGAAATGGAGGAACTAGCCAAAAAGGTTCTCTCCAATTTAAAAGCCCCTCAAGATCGATGAAAGAACTTTTTTGATTGAAAGTGGAGCTTCAGAGAATTCCAAATTTGAGACCATGTTTATGTGAGGGTACAGCCAAAGAAAAGTACATTACAATGGGGCGGGTGTGCCAATTGGCACCTCAGTTTTGTGGCCCTTTTTATGTCTTGGCCCAAGTTGGACCAATGGTCTGCCAACTCACCTTACCCAACCATATTCAAGTAAACAACGTCTTTCATGTTTTAGTGTTAAAAAGATATGTTTATGATCCAAAACATATAATTAATTGGCAAGAAGTATAGGTAAATGATCTTACAATCTAGAAAAAATAAAATATTAATAGCTCAAGGAACTGACTAAAGTATTTCTTTTTGTAAGTCGAACGGGAAGGTGAGTTCTGAGTCGAACCTCTGGTTATTCTCAATTAGAGAGAAGGTACTACTGAGGTTAAAGTCTAATGGCAACAATTTGGGCTAGAAGAGGCCACCTGGGAAGATGAGCAAGTCATGAAAGAAGCTTTTCTGAGTCTGTTTGTAGCAGGACAACATCAAGATGATGTTTGATTTCAAGAGGAGGGGGAGATGTGACATCCCCAGGAAAAAACTGTAATAATTTTATTTACTGTAGTAAAAAAAAAAGATTGGATTTTTATTATTTTATAACATTTGAACTATTTATTAAATTTTGTTAATTAAGAATGAGAATTTATTGAGAGTGTTAACAAACCTTGTAACACTCTTTCATATCAAGAATTTGGGGAATAGGTAGTTACATAATCTTAACTACTTTTCCTGATTATGAATTCTCTAAGAAAGAAATCAAGACGGTAATGAGAAAGTACCCGGGAGAAGAACTTGGAGAGGGAAAAAGAAGGAAATTCTGTCATGGTGGAAGGATAGACGGGAAAAGAGAGCTAGGTCTGGTGATGAACAGATAGATTGGATTACTCTGACTATTAAGTCTTGCAAGAGATATCAGTCTTGTGAGCAAGAGTTCAGGGGCTGACTTGGCCTGAAAGTAAGTCTCATGGTTGGGAGGATAAATATGTGAAGTAAAAATATACTTTGATTGATTTAATTATGTTTACAGGTAAGTACTGAGTCCTCTCTTACTTAAGCATTTAACTGTGTAAATAGTAATTCTTGTATTGGTGTAATTGGTCTAAGAACAAAATTGTAGTCAATAGAGAAATGCAACAATAAAAGAGAACTAGTTGAATCCATGTTGTTTTTAAAGAAGAAAAATTGTAGAGACTTTTAACTAGAATGCAACAATATTATGGAAATTATAAACTAAAACAGAGAAATACACTTCCATATGCTTTTACAATAGGGAAAAACCTGTCACTGTAATAAATATAATGAGTTCTGTGACTTAGAATATAAAATACAATATAGACACTGTTAAATACCTAGTCAGTGAAAGAGTATATTTTCTAAATAAAACAACATACAACGTTAAGGATCTTTAAAAGACTTAGCTAGATAACTGATACATTTACAGTCGAAATTTTGGGACAATTCTAGAAAAACAAATAGCTTTGATGCTAATATGTACATATATACAGACATAAATGATCATTTAATTTCAAAGCAACTAATTTCTAATAGAAACCCTCGAGCTAGGTCACGAGTTGCCACAAATTTCTAAGCACAAGAAAGTTTACAACTAAAATTACATAACTGAGATATAAACTCCTTCTAGCAGTGTTGTTTTGACCCCTAAAGGTAGGACAAGCGGCCAAAGATTTCCCTATAAAATATCATTAAGATGAAGCAGTTAGACAAGGTTTCCCCCAAGGGGATTTTCCCTTTGTCATATCCTATATGCAAACCAATAGTAAGCTCTGTCGAGTACAACAAAAGCCCTCCCTTGATGGTTCAATACCCTGCTAAATGAAGATTCTCTTAAATAAATAATATAGACAAATCTAGGGCCCAAGAATAAGAAATCAAGAACTCCCACCCAGCTAGCTAAAGATTTAGATAACAATAATCGAATCAAGATGAATGAAACGCTCCAGGATAAAATCCTTAACCAGGAATTTGTAAATAGAGCATTTGTAAAGGCAAAATAGTGAAAGTACGAAATAAAAATCAATATCAAATTGAGCATTGAACCATGAGCATCCAGACCATAGAAAATATAGAGAACAAAGATGTGACACATATTTAATTGCATGAAACGCTCAAGTTAAATACACTTATGTATCTGTCAAACAGAGGAAAACCCTCTTTAATACAAATTATAGTAATATCCTACAACAAAGGCAAACAACCATTGGAGCTCGACTTCATAAATTACACCTAAAGCTTAGTATCAAAATATGCTCGAAAGATCAATCTTAAACTTAAAACAAAACAAGCATAACCCTCTCTGGTTTACAGTGCCCAGAAGAGATCGACCTCTTCAGAACCCTTAGAGTTGAAAAGGTACAAGAACATACCTGGAACCCCTGTACAAAATATGACATAGCACCATGATAGTGCATTGGAGGCAGTGCCTTGTTTCATAGTTTGGAGCACCAGTGAATCCTCCAAAGTCACTTGCAACCAAACCCATAACAATGCAGACTTTAGAAGTTGTAAGTAAAGATGCATATTCCAGATAAAATCTTACCAGACAATTAGTGTATGAGTACTTCTGAGAGATGTGCGATGGACTAGGTCCCCCACTAAAACCAAACCAGGAGTATCACTCTGCAGTTAGAAAGGAATCGCTCGAGAAACCTGTAAGGGTTCATAAGTTAAGCTAGTCCATCTAAACCATCACCAGATTTTTGCGCACCAAAACTCAATAAGTAAAATTGTAAATTCACACTGTGGATAACCCAAGCCACCAAGAAACGTTTCCACCATGGGATGGGAGCGACACAGTTGAACCGTCGATGAAGCAAGGATGCCAAGGAGGAACAACCATCTAGCAGGTGGATGACAGACATGTCGGGAACTGCTCCCACCAAGGCTCGAAAGTACCAAAGGAAATAAGTTAGAATAAATGTAATGATCTGTCATATTTATAATATCAATATGTATGGTACAGAGTTAATCCGACATCGATTAATGTGACTGACATGGAACTCAACATCGATATTAAGGCTATGATGTTGATAATTATTCGTAGTTTATAAAAGTGCATGCTGATATTTATTCAATGTTTAAAATGATTTCCATGGCTTATATATATAAAGTGCAATGAATATAAGAAATTATTAGGTTCCATATCATTGTAGAAATTACTATAGGGTAATGTAGGCAAAGATTTTTTTTTTTTAAGTGGATATATGACAGTACAATTCCCGTGATAATTTTCATTGTTTTTGGACGAAGAAGAAGAAAAAATACTTTTTTAAATTGTATTTTTGACATGTATCCCTATATGTTTCATCAAATGTCAAATGTAAGCACGAAATTTAACTCTATATCCAACAAGTGTCTTTTTTGCACATTTTGAATACACCCATAAAAAAAATAAATGAGAATACATGAAAAAACATGTTCTTTAATTTTAATTTTATTCTACCTAGAATGAGTATCCACTTTGTATACTTTCGATAGTCCGAAATTGAAAAAAATTAAAATACATTAAAAATCAAATTTTCATAGATTTTGACAGTGACATAAAATAAGTTTTTCATGTATTTTCACTTTTCTTAATTTGATTTTTCTCAAAAACTTAGAGACTAGATACTCATTGCACATATAATTAAAAATTATCCATCCAATAGATATTTAGCATTAATATTTAAATAGAGTAACAAAAAAATTATCAAAAAATATAATTAAAAAAAAACTTCACGATTATTAATTAATTATTTTATTTTCTACTAAGCTCATTTTAAAAGTTCAAAATTGTCATTTTTTTAAGAGCTTTCAATTCATTCAACTAGACACTATAAGTATTTTTAAAAATAAAACATATAATCCTATTTATACAGAATAAAGTTTCAGACAATGAAGCGTATTTAGCATAAGATTTGGTATAATATCCTCTCCAAAGTGTTTTCTAAATCTCAATCTACCTGACTTAATGTTAAAAGTTATTTCATTTATCAGTCCTTACCTCACTTAACTATATAAAATGTTATTAGTTTAACCCGATAACCATCTGATATTATATGAAAAATTATCATGAATAAAAATTATTCATCTTTTTAGAGAATCATATAATTTATTTTCCTGTTGTAAATAATTTTGGTTTAAAAATATAAATAATTTTTTTAGAAAATCATATAATTTATTTTTTATAATTATATTATTGGATATATTTATTTTGGAATAAAGTTTCACAATTTAGATTTACTTTTCAATAATTAGATGGATGATAGAGATCTAATCTTCATAGAATATTTTATAATATTTTTAGTAGTATATACAAATCAAAGATTGAGATATATCTCTAAAGTAGTCAAGTCAATTGCTTTTGGTAACTAGAGGAATAGACAATTGAGACAAGCTCATATTAATGTGATATGAGGTCCATTCTAATCCCTAACTCTATACTTATGTGTCTAGTAAATATTGTATTAATGTGACATGAGGTCGATTCCAATCACTAACTCTATACTTCTGTGTCTAAGAAATGTTTTCCTCTTGGTAGACTAGGTTACTTTCGAGTGATTTGATCCTTCGATTTCTTAATTGTGAACTGATTTGTAGCAAACAAAATGACTTATCAAAATGACTTTAATTTTTTTTGGCGTATTGTAATTATAAGCCATGGTATTGATCCATAATATTTTAACAAAACATATTTAAAAATTATAAATCTTTATGATAAAGTCAGATTTAATTTTCATAATAAAAAATATCCATTTTTATTTTTCTTTTTTTAAAATATTTATATTTACTTTTTATACGATTTTAAATGTAATATAATATTTAATAATTCTA
The DNA here is from genome assembly GCA_000404065.3 of Pinus taeda. Taxonomy (NCBI): domain Eukaryota; kingdom Viridiplantae; phylum Streptophyta; class Pinopsida; order Pinales; family Pinaceae; genus Pinus; species Pinus taeda. The sequence goes on along the minus strand of APFE030225304.1, from coordinate 67,904 downwards.
ATTATTTTTTTTATGATTTATTAATTTTACATAAAAGTAAATGAAACATGTTTTTAATATAATTATTATCATTATTTTTTTCTATATTTCATTTGTACAAACAATATTAATTTAATTTCCTTACTGTTATTAGTTTTACTTTTCCCATTTTCTTTATCATAAATATTACTATAAACATAGTATATATATTCCTAAATTTTTTACCAAGTTCCAAAGATAATAAAGGAAAACATATTCATATAATGTTTTTTCTATTAAACACTATTAATTCACACACTATGAAAACGTAATCTTCAAATATTAATGTTATTATTCTTTTAAACTTTGCAAAAAAAAATTGAAAATTCCATTATAAAAAACATTGCAAAGAAAAAAAAACATGTTCGGAAAACCTTTAAAAAACAAATATTTTAGGATGAAAAACAAGAAAAGGAATAAGACAGCTCGAATAATGTTTAAATAATCAACATTTCAAAAAAGATTATGCATAATTAGGGCATAAAAAATTTTAAAGTGTCAAAAATATGCCTTAAAAAATGTTTATGTTTTCGAAAATCTGCATGAAAATCACCAACATTAAAAAAAAAAATATCCACACTTAATACGTTAGAAAGTTTAATGTGTAAAAATAAGCCCTCTAGAAAAAGAGGTTGATGTTGCATCAACACTTTTCAAAATCAACATGAAAATCACTAATGTTTAAAGAATGTTCATACTCGATGCATAATAAAATTTAAAATGTCAAAAATATGGTAAAAAAAAGTGTATTTTAAATAAACACTTTTCAAAATTGCTACCTCAACTCAGTACAGTTCCCATTTGATAGTTTTCATTATTTTTGGATGAAAAAAAAAAAAAATACCGTTTAAATTGTATTTTTGACATATTTCTTTATAAATTTCTCAAATGTAAATTGTAAACACTCACTTAAAATGAAATTTAACCTCCATCCAACAAGTATCATCTTTACACACTTTTGAATACAGCCATACAAAAAAATGGAAATATGTTAAAAAACATGTTCTCTAAAATTTTAATTTTATTCTACCTCCACTCATATCCACTTTGTGTACTTTTAATAATCCCAAATTGAAAAAGAAATACATTAAAAAAATTCAAATTTTCATAAATTTTCAGGTTGACCCGAGATATATTTTTCACGTATTTTCACTTTTCTTAATATAAACCTTCTCACAAGCATAGAGACGAGGTACTCATTGAATACATAATTAAATTATGTATCCAAGGGATATTTAGCATTAATATTTGATAAAACCCATGAAAAAATTATCGAAGAATTATAGTTAAAAAAAAGTAAACTTCACGACTCTTAATTAATTATTTTACTTATTATTTTATTTTCTAGCTCATTTTAGAGGTCATTTTTTAAGAGCTTTCAATCCATTCAACTAGACACTATAAATATTTTTAAAAATAAAACATATAATCCTATTTACTAGAATAGTAAATAACGTTTCAGAAAATAAGCGTATTTAGCATAAGATTCGGTATAATATCCTCTCTAGAGTGTTTCCAAATCTCAATCTACCTTACTTAATGTTAAAATTTATTTCATTTATCATTTCCTTTATCTCACTTATTTATCTAAAAGGTTATTATTTGAACCCAAAATTATTGAAGCTAATGCTTACATTTTATATTTGAGATATTGTTTTGAGATGGTTGATAAAATCTCTCACTTTTTTTTCTAAACTAAGAATAAATCAGATCTGAAAAAACCCTCTATTTAGAATAGACTCTAAATGTAAAATGTGTGTGTTGAGTCCATACACCTTTGTGTAAAATATATAAGTGCTTTCAACGATTTTTAACATGGTATGAGAGCTCAAGGTTAGAGCTTAGTTTCCCTGAACTGTGGATAAGGTTTTTGAATGAAAATTTGTCATTAAACATGCTGCAAGATTATGCTATGATGAGAGCCACAGACACGAGAATCCATTGCGCTGGAGAAAAAGTAAGGCCCTTTTTGTACCGTAGCTGAATCAATTACATTTTATATTTGAGATATTGTTTTGAGATGGTTGATAAAATCTCTCACCTTTTTTTCTAAACTAAGAATAAGTCAGATCTGAAAAACCCTCTATTTAGAATAGACTCTAAATGTAAAATGTGTGTGTTGAGTCCATACACCTTTGTGTAAAATATATAAGTGCTTTCAACGATTTTTAACATGGTATGAGAGCTCAAAGTTAGAGCTTAGTTTCCCTGAACTGTGGATGAGGTTTTTGAATGAAAATTTGTCATTAAACATGCTGCAAGATTATGCTATGATGAGAGCCACAAACACGAGAATCCATTGCGCTGGAGAAAAAGTAAGGCCCTTTTTGTACCGTAGCTGAATCAATTATGAAGAATGTGGGTGAAATGACAAAAAGCCAATGGATATATTGATTCAAACAACTGTTGCCTATGTGTGAAGTAGATCTACCGATTCAAACAACCAGTCCCTCCGTGAGAAGTAATGAAGGGCCACCGTAAAAATCCATTCTTTATGCACTATCTTGGTGAAGGACTCGGAGACGTTATCACAGCCATTATGCTAGAAAACATAGGGGTTTCATAGTCTCCTTCTGGAATTTGTTTCTCCCTTGTCTTAAATGAACTATCGTTTAAAATGAAATTGAAGGAGCTTGTTATCATCTATAGGATATTGGAGGCTACGTTGGTGTCTAGTGCATTATGGAGGCTGTCGTGGAGCATCGTGGTCATCATCTAAGACGCGGAGCTGCAGAGTTTATTTGACCAAAGAAGTAGAGTTTATTTGATATCGAATCTATGCGCTGGCATGTTTTGAGTCAAGGCTTTGAATAGTTGAAGTGTGATGCGACGAGCCTACTGTTATCTAGCTTGTGTTCAAGGTTCATTTATCTAAAGCAGTGGAGTCGTTCCATAAGTGGGAACCTCTGTATCAAATGGTTTGACGTCGATGTGTGTGAGAGAGGCTCAACTCTTGACCTTAGCATGGATTCAAGCACGTGATATTTGTTGTGGTCTCCTTGTTGACAATGTGATAAGTGGGCGATTTCTTTAATATACGTAGAACTTTTTATTCTTGTTAATTACATGTAGAACCATTATTTCAAAGCAATAAATAGGTTGATTATCACAGTGGGAGATATTTGCAGTCAGAATGTTTGTTTGCATATAAGAGACCCTCCTGCATATGAGGAAGTGTGATTGCATGTGCATTATGTGTGGAAAATTGAGTATACAATGTGGAATTGCAAAAGTCATGCCAGTGATCTGATCTACCAAAAGGGAAAGAATTAGTGAATATAGCCACAGATCAATATCCATTGGATTCTAATGATAAATTCAATGACGAATTTGAACCTCTTAAACTTTTTTAGAACAACTCAATGAAAAGGCTTAACATGGATGGTTTTCCAGATATTACAACAATTGTGGATCTAAGGAAGGATCTCTCATTCATTGAAGATGTGGGAGTGGCTTCATAATGAGGTTATGTGATGTCTTGGGATGTTGTTCGGTAATTGATTTTGGAAGGTCCTTGATTCTGCAGTCAAACTTGGGAATCCCACTTGCCGACTACACCTTTAAGAGGGTTATGAGGCAACGTGATGGAGTCTATACTGATAAGTTGTAAACAAGTTAAAGAATGGCTGTGTATTTTGTTGTTTATGGATGATTTTAATAAATTTATGTAATGTAAGCATTAAGAGGGGTGTTGGAGTTAATTCTTGCATCCTATATTTGAGATGTTTGTTTGAGATGGTTGAGAAATTCCCTCAACCTCTCCTTCTAAATTAGGAATAAGTTAGATGTGAGAAACTCTATATATTAGAGTAATATTTGAATGTAAAATGTGTGTGTATTGACCGCATACACCTTTGTGTGAAATATATGAGTGCTTTCAGCGATTTTTAACAAAAACCATTTGATATTATAGGAAAAATGGTCATGAACGAAAATTATTCATATTTTTAGATTATCATATAATTTATTTTCAATAATTAATAGGAAAATTTGTCATGAATAAAAATTATTCATATTTTTAGAAAGTCATATAATATATTTTCCATAATTAATTGAGGGTTTCAAATAAATTTCTAAAAAAGGGTTTATTATATTTTTAGAAAATCATATAATTTACTTTTCATAATTACATTATTCGATATATTTATTTTGGAATAAGGCTACAAAATTTTAATTTACTTTTCAATAATTAGGTGAATGATAGAGATCTAATTTTCATAGTATATTTTATAATATTCTTAATAATATATACAAATCAAAGATTGAGATATATTTCTAAAGTGGTTAAGTCAATTTTTTTGGGTAATAAGAGGAATAGACAGTTGAGAGGGGCTCATATTCATGTGACACGACGCTGATTCCAATCCCTAACTCTATACCTATGTGTCTAAGAAATATCTTATTCATGTGACACTAGGTCGATTCCAATCCATAACTCTATAGATCTGTCTAATAAATGTTCTCCTCTTTGTAGATTGTGTTACTTTTGAGTGATTTGAATCTTGGATTTCTTGATTGTGAAGTGAGGTGTACTAGACAAAATGACTTATAATTTTTTTGGCATATAGTAATAATAAGCCATAATATTAGTCCATAATATTGTAACAAAACCTATTTATAAATTACATATCTTTATAATAAAGTAACATTTAATTTTCATTATTAAAAAATATTATTTTATATTTTATTTAAAAATATTTAATATTTATTTTATATACAATTATTTTAAAAAAAATAATAATTTAATTTTAATAAATTCTAATTTATTATTTTTATAATTTTATTAGTTTTAGCAATTTACTGGCTACATAGAAATGTGATAATACTAATAATTTATTCATTATTTTTTCTATATCTCATTTTAAGTCACCAAATATTTAATTAATTTCCTTACCTTTACTTGTTTTCATTTTCCCATTTTCTATCATAAATATTACTATAAGGCATAGTATACTATATTACTAAATATATAACAATTTTGAAAAAATAATAAACGTAAAACATATTCATATAATTTTTTAAATTAAACACTATCAATTAACACACTACTTCACACAAAAATTAATAATAATAAAATTTAATTTAAATCAAATATAATATATCTATATCTATATCTATATCATATCTATATCTATAATATATATATAAATATATATATATAATATATATATATAGATTTGACTACAAAAAATTTAAAGAAGCAATCGAAATAGAAAGGCATGCCAGTAACCTTAATAGGGATGATGGGTGAAAATTAAGTAAATGTTGGATTCCAGCCCTCTCATCATGACTCCTCTTATCCTTTTTTTCTCTTTTCTCCCTCTGTCTTCTCCTAATTTTCTTCTTTCCTCTTCTAGTCTTATCCCCTATTATCCTCTTTAATTATCCTTATCTTCATTCATCTAATTTGCTCAGCTTATTATTCCCTTTTCTTTTTTTTTTAATATTGATTTCATTTTGCGCTGAATAATATTCTTAGCTATTAATATTGCAGTTAATCTTTAGGGTTATCTCTGCTTTCCTCCTATTTAAGGACAATTTTCCTCTAATTAGGAATAATCACATTAAATAGACAACATTAATAAATTATTCTTATTAGTGAAATTGATAATATTAATAAATTTATGACTAAAATATAGTGAAATAATTTTGTTTTAGTATTTATTTATTTATTTTATTTTTGTTATTTTTTAAAATTATTGTTAAAAAATCTTTTGATTTTGGGATTTATTAGTCCTAATAAAACTAATTTTAAAAGGAACCTTTATTTTAATAAGTCACCTAATTTATTTTAATAAGTCAAATTATATTATATAAATTAATTGTTACCATATAAATTGTTATCATTAAACTATTATTTTATAATATCGAAATTAAATAATTAATTATCACATAACAACTAGTTTTTGTCAGGCCATGCAGTAACTCCACAAAACAAAAACTGATTCATATTATTCATTCAATCAGGCAGGTTTGTTATATACATGAGGGAGAGATTGTTCAGTTGATCTCCCGATGACTGTTCACATTTCTCATCTATTTATTTACAATAATTCACCCAATCACAAGGATTAGGTGTCAACATTCCCCCCCCTTAATCTGAAGGGATGTTGGTGAGTCCAAGCATCATTCTGAATCGTTCAAGCTTTTCCCCTCCAAGTGCTTTGGTGAAGATGTCTGCAATTTGCTCATTTGTGGAACAATGACGGAGATGGATTGTTTTGGCCTCAACATGATGCCGAATCAGATGATATTTAGTATTGATGTGCTTCGTTCAATCATGGAACTTTGGGTTCTTGGCCAACTTTATTGCAGAGGTATTGTCAATCATGAGTGGAGTTGATTGTACTTGTTTTACCTGCAAATCTTCAAGAATTTTCCTGAGCGACACAATTTCTTTTGTTGTTTCAGTTGCTGCCATGTATTCTGCTTTTGTTGTGGAATCTGTTGGAACTGATTGTTTGCGTGATCTCCAGGAGACAGCTCCTGATCCAAGACCCATATCATATCCTAAAGTAGATACTCCGGTTTCTTTGTCTCCATAGAAGTCTGAATCGGAGTAACCAATCAAGCTGAAGTTGTCCACTCGTGTATACTTGATTCCAAAGCCTTGAGTTCCCTTCAAGTACCTTAGAACTCTTTTTGCAGCAGACCAATGTCCCTCACAAGGCTTTTGCATAAACCTGGAGAGAATTCCAAAAGCAAGTGAAATGTCTGGTCTGGTAGTAGTTAGGTAGTTGAGACTTCCTACAAGCTGTCTATACTTTGAGTAATCCTCAAATTCTTTTCCTTCAATAGATGTGAACTTTAAGTTTTGTTCCATTGGAGTAGTAAGAGGATTGCACTCTGTCATGCCAAACCTGTTCAACAAATCTCCAATGTATTTCTTTTGAGAAAGAATATGGACTTTGGATGTTGGGTTACTTCAATGCCAAGATAGTAATGAACATAACCCAAATTAGTCATTTCAAAACTTTTCCCCAATTCCTTCTTTATGGATGCAATGTAGCTTTCATTGTTCCCTGTCATTAAAAGATTATCTACATATACCACAAGATATACAACTGTTTTGCCAACTTTCTTGACAAATAAAGTTGCATCATCAACATCAAAATGATTGAAATTGAGTTTCAGAAGATGCTCAGTTAGTTTTTCATACCAGGCTTGCAATGCTTATTTAAGGCCATACAAGGACTTCACAATTTTGCATACTTTATGTTCATGTCCTTTCACAGCAAATCCTTCAGGCTGGGACATAAAAACATTTTCTTTTAGATCTCCATTTAAGAAAGGATTATTTACATCCATTTGATGGACTTTCCAACCGTTCTGAGCTACTAGTGCAAAGAGTGTTGAGATGGTAGCCCATTTTGCTGTCAGGGCAAAAGTCTCCTCATAATCGACCCCTTCCTTCTGTGCAAAACCTTCTGCCACAAGCGTAGCTTTATGCTTGTCAAGTGAGCCATCTGCTGTATACTTGTTCTTGTAGACCCACTTGCAGCCAGTTTATTTGGTTCCTAATGGAGGATCAACCAGCTTCAGTGCCATTCTTTATGAGGGCATCATACTCCTTTTGCATCGCTTCTTTCCATTCATCATGAGAAGCATCTTCTTTGAAGGAAGTTGGTTCAAAATCTATAGACAAGTTCAATTCACAATCATAAGACACATCCATATCAACGGGTGAATTAGAGTCATCTACATCACCTCCATTTTGCCAGTTTGAATTTCTGGTTCCTGTTTTTCCAACTTCATCAGGATGAACACTTTCAAGTTTCTTTGTCAGCCACTTTGGGGGACCTTTCTCAGATGGTCCAAGCTGCTCCGTTGATTGAGTTGGGACTGAATCAATATTGAGTCTCCCAATTCTATCAATTACATCACTTAAAGCATCATTCGTTGTTGGAGTTTCATGCGGGGGAGAGTGTTCTTCATAAGAAGATTCCACATGTTGATCTAGTATAGCAAACCCCCCTTCAAGATGTGGAATCTGATTATTAAATTATTGAAATGATTTTGCTTTTGCGAATCTATCCAAGCGATCAAGTTGCCGCTCAACGACATTGTCAGTTTTGGATGATTCAAGGAATATTACATCTCTAGATACAACAAATTTCTTATTTACTTCATCATAGAGGCGATATGCTTTGGAGGTGTTTGAATACCCCAAGAAGATACACTTACGACTTCTAGCACCAAGTTTGTTTCTATGTACCTTTGGTATCAAAGCATAACGGGTGGAACCAAAGACACTGAGATGCTTTACCGAAGGAACATGTCCATACCACATTTCATAAGGAGTCTTGTTTCTTATAGCATTAGATGGACATCTATTCTTTATATATGCAGCACATAGAACAACATCATCCCAAAACATTATATTTACATTTTTTAAGAAAAACATGGATCGTACCATATTCAAGATTGTTCTATTCATTCTTTTAGCTACACCATTCTCTTGGGGATTATAAGGCACAGTTGTTTGATGTTTGATCCCATGTTGGCAAAGATAGTTTTCGAATTCATTTGATGTGTATTCTTTTCCATTATCAGTGCGAATAAACCCAATATGAGATTGTGCATCATTTTCAATCCATTTATGAAAATTCTTGAATGTTTGAAAAGCATCAGATTTGTTCTTCAATAAATAAACCCAGCACATTCTAGTGTAGTCATCAATAAACGTCATGATATATTTATTTCCATTTGTAGAAGGAACAAGCATTGGACCACATAAATCCGAATGAATGAGTTCAAGTTTCCTATGTGCTCGTGAATGTGAATCATGAAAATACTGTTTGTTATGCTTTCCTAGAATGCAAGCATGACATTGCTTAAGTTTTCTAGGAATTGTAGGCAAACGAGCAACACCATTTTTCTTCAATAAGCCGAGACTGTCATAGTTCAAATGTCCAAATCTAGCATGCGATAATAAACTTGATGGAAGTGTACCTTCTTCATGATGAGAATTGTATGAGAAATGTTGCACATGAGCAGATGTTCCTTGCAGTTTGAGAAGCCTTTCTTCTTCTATTCCCTTCATGACAAGTGAGTGGTCAGATGCTTTTCTTACCTCAAGCTTGTTATCAAACATATGAATGGAGTGACTCTCCTAGCGGATGTGGACCAAGGACATCAAGTTTCTCTTGAGGTGTGGGAGATATAGAATATGATCCAGAAGAAAGTCTGGAAGACCAGGCAGTTTAGGCCTGATTGTGCCAAGCCCTGATGGCTTGATTTTTTATTGATCTACAAAGTATACTGCTCCATCAACATTTTCAGTGAAATCTTCCAAAAAATCTTCCTGAATCAAGCAACCAATCATTTTTCCATGAAGCAAGTGAAGCATTAAACAAATCTTCGTTTACTCTAATGTTACATTATGCCTCAACATAGTGAGTGGATTCAAGTTCTTTACCTTTGTCTGTATCACTAGTTTTACCTTTCTGTTGGTTTCTTTTCTGCTCAATTTTGTCCCATGGTAGCTTGTATTGCAAATCTACCTTTTTCTTGAGGGTGTCTGCCCCCCTACCTTTGAAATATCTTCCTCTTTCTCTTGAATGCATAATGTAACAAAAAATACTTCTGCTGAAAAAAAGAAAATGCACTGTAGCAACAATATTCTGGTAGCAATACGAGAAAGATCTTATTGCCAGAGGTATTATGTCAAGCGAGAAGGAATGCCTGAATTCCACAGCTGTGAAGGAAGATGAGGATTATGTGCTTTTCAACCACAAAAGTGATTGAAAAGAATTTCAGATGAGGATTATGTGCTTTTCAACCACCATGGAGATGTGGTATGGAAAATATGTAATCCTCAAAATATGTATAAAATGGGAAAAATAATCCATTGTACCCACTATTTTTGAGCTTTCAATACCTAACAAATTATTTGCAACATCTCAAATTTACAATATTCTCTGACCAATCAACAAATATTATATCAAATACAAATCAATATGCTCATCGAGGTATGGACCGACCAGATATATGTACAAAGGAGAGGCTGAGCCGATCAGCTTCCTCTGTGACAACTTTGAGATCACCGAGGATATATGCAATTTTAAGACTTCAAAGAACCAAAATATCCCAACAATCCAAACAAAATCTGATGGCACTTTAAAGACATCATGCAATGATTAAAATGTTGACAAATTGTCCCAAAAAAACCAAACGCTCAGAGCAACACCATAACTTCTCTTCAACTGATTAAACAATCAAAACAATGCAAGGGTGCACTAGGCTTCCACCGAGGCTAAAAGATGCCCGTCCAGAGAGGTGAGGGCTTGTCATGGACCATCCTCATTTTCTTTCCTACGATCTCGTCTCTTCCCAGGTTCTGCGATTCACCACCGGGAAAATCAGTATAGTCTTACTGCTTCGGGTTCATGGTGAGCTTTTCTTATTGCTCAACACTCGGTACAGGGTATTCTCGATGCTTAGCACTTAGCCTACCTCCACCAGGCCACCCTGCTTACAACAAACTCTGGCTATTCAGTTCTTTGTAGCGTAACAACAGAAACCATCAACGAGTGGTGGTGGTCATGGTATCAAAACCATAGCAAGGGTGGCTAGATTGAAGCCCATATACAACGATTTAATACATGGCAACATGAGCATGCGCAAGAATGTAATAACAAGAGCAATCAACAAACAAAAAACAAATTCCCATGACTCTTCAAGCTGGTATTCACAGACAGGAAAGCCGAAGAATAAGACAGAGAAATAGTGAGTAAGGTATGTGAATTACCGTCGTAGCACCGCCTAGTTTTCAATAAACACCATGAAATTCAATCTGAAGGGTATACACAGCATTGGAACCACGTCGGGACCTTCACAAATTAGCGTGGATACCATGTGAGACCATTCACAAAAAAAAATTAACGTACAACGCTTCTTTGAGGACAGCATGGACAGCGCTGGACAAGACAACATGGACAGTGCTGGACAGGACAACGCTTCAGAAGAGCAGGGCGCAGGTCTTATAAAATAGAATATGGCAGACAGAATGCAGGTAGTATCAGACAGGCATACAAACACTCAATTACTAAATTATACGGGGAGCAGTGAAGCATACTAAGAGTTACAAAGACATAAAGGCTAAAAAAAAGGAGTTGGCTCTGATACCATGTCAGGCCAGGCAGTAACTCCACAAAACAAAAACTGAGTCATATTATTCATTCAATCAGGTAGGTCTGTTATATACATGAGGGAAAGATTGTTCAGTTCATCTCCCGATGACTGTTCACATTTCTCATTTATTTATTTACAATAATTCACCCAATCACAAGGATTAGGTGTCAACAGTTTTTAACTAAATTTTGAATTATTAAAAAGATAATCTCTTACCACATTTTCTTAAAATAATATTTTACCAATGACTAACTCTGAGCAATGATGCATCCATGCTATTTATTCCTTTAGATCGATTGGTTTCTCACTTTGTCCTGAGGATGAACCAAATCTTAATGATATAATTAATCTAGAAGACTTATAACTAATATATCTTTAAATTAAAAGTTATATCATATCATGGATAATATTTAAATTTATTTTTGAGAAAGATATATAATTTTACTATTACAATTTTAATAATAACGCTGATTCTTCCTATTTTGGTAGATATTCTAAATTAAACGCATTTTATTGTGAATAAAGAATAAATGTGTTTTTACAAATAATATTAATTATTTATTAATGGAAAAATAATAATTTATTATTTATATAATAATTTAATATTATACTTCAGTGTATTTTGATTAAACTTTTATTTTTACTTAGGTTAAATTTATAAATAACATATTATTATTTTGTTAGGTATTCGTTTTAAGCCAGATATCTTTTTTAGTGTATTAGCCTACTGAAATTAACATTAACGCATACAACTTTATTAAAAAAACGTTTTCGCAATCAGTTATGGTACTAGAATTCTCTTTGTTAACTAACTCTTTATATTACACTTTGTTAACTAAATCTTTATATTGATTTTGAATTTTAATTCATAATAATATATTTAAATAAAATTAAAACCTAATTTATAATAAAAAAATATACCATTTTAAATATAAAAATAACTTAAATTATAATTATAAAATATTAACTTTTATATAAATGTAACCAATATTCACATTTCATATTAATATAAATATATTTTTGATGATAAATTTACTATACGATACAACTAAAAAATGTATAAGCTTTTGGAAAAGAGGCTTTACACACTCTACCATAGCATTTATGAATCCCCTTAAGCTAGCTAGACACTTTTACACATTAGAACAAATCACATTTAATTTAACCATTTAAAAAACAAGTGTAATATGTAGTGTTGTTGTTCAGGGATTGTTTTTTATGCAAAAAAAATTGATAGCTAAATTAAAGTAAAAAACAATAAAGAATTAAAAATATAGATAGACAAATACTTTCAACAATAAAATAATATATAAATATTTAAAATGAAGTTTCTTTATTTACATAATTTTTTATTGTTTGAGTTGATAACCATTTTAATTTATTATTATTATTATTTAATCTAATTTTTATCAATATTAAGTTAAAATTATATATTAAGCTCTACCATTAAAAAAAACTTATGAATCTTAACTCTTATTAATATAAATTTAATTATATCTTTATTTCTATCAATTATATATTTATTTATATTCTTATTTCTATTATTTTATATAAATTATGATAATAATTATCCAACCGGTATACCGGTATCAGTATAGCATTTAACTAATATAATTATTTTTTTTGTTTTCAAAATAATGAATTTAATATTTATAATTTGAAAATTTCATAAGTAATTAAAATTTTTCACAAAACTAAAAAAACAAAATAATAAAAATTCTACCATATAAAAAAATAAAATAAAAAAATAAGTTATAGAAGTAGATTTTTTTTTTTAAGATAATCCCTTCATCCAATAGCGTGCCAACTTTCCACAAGTGTGGCGGCGTGTAATAACCTTGCGGCAGGCTCATGAACAACTCTATGTTCCACTTCACTCCAAATCAATGATGTCATAGCGTCGTCATATTACTCCAATCATTCTCTCCGTCCTCTTATATATGCGCCATCGACTCAACCACTCCAGGCTTCATTCCAGAAACGTGAAACCCCACTCTGATGTACGGGGCAGCTCAATTATATATATACAAAGGTCTGTCAATTCTCCTTCACCCACTGCTATTGCTTTTTATAGATAGCGTACTTATGATTCAGAGAGCTGATCGACGTGAAAATATATATAAAAGGAAAGTGCGTATCTTATCACGTTTAATGTTCGTAGACTCTAATAGGATGTGCATTCTGCTACAACTGTTAAAGTTCTGTGAAGCAGGTACCCTCAGTCCTGCGTTCGCTCAATTTTTTTATGAATGTTTGTAGTGGGTCATAGGCTCTTGAAAGGTTCAAAGTCAACGACCTAACGGAAGTACTGGTGCAGCCAAAACCAATAAATTAAAATTTCAATAAAACATAAAAAAAAATAGCATATTATAAATAGTAGTTATAAGTATTATTAATTAATATAGATTTAATATAAGCTGAGACGGACAAGATTACGCATCATAAAATTTCAATGAGCTTTTTAACTCAACAAAATAAAAAATCCATTAACATGAAAACAATGCAAAAATAAAATGATTTAGTAATCCATAGACAACTACCAACAATATTCTTCAATGCAGGTGAAAAATGCCCAATGGCCGACTGCCGCCACTCCATCGACTGGAAGCAAGATCATTGTGTATCAAGAATTGGCTGTTTTTCAACGGTGCAGTGCAAAATAATCTTTTGAAGCATAACAAACATTCTAATTTTGTAGCTAATAGTTTTCGTCTTTGCAGCGAATTCCTCGATGTATTGAATATGAGGACACTCCACTAAATCCACTTTCCATTTTATCTCTAGTGCGAGGAATAGTTATATCGACCATAGACCGCTGCAAGGAACAACACTGACACGCACCTCAATAATGGTTGCACTATTGCAGTCACAATAAAGTATGTTCTCAGCCCTATTTTAACGTATGCTTGAACCAGTGACTCCAAATTTATGAATTAATAATTCTATGGTTTTACCAAATATATCGTGACATTTACGAGTAGATTATTGGCTAAAGAGTGTAGTTTTTCATAGTCCGGGGACGAAAGTCGACTTTCGAAATTGAAACGGTTTTATAAAATATCCCAATTTAATTTTTAAATCAGTTTAGATGTATTTTAATTATAAATTTAGCAAACATTAAGAGTATCAAAATTATAGATTTACCGAGAGTTAAGAGCATCAATTTTTTTTGAAAAATAAATATATATAGAGATTTAATTTTTTTCAAAATTTTTCAGATTTGTAATATATATATGTCATTAGTAAAACTACTCTAAATTATTTAACAGTAATACTATATAATTTGTAATTACTTTTATAATATATATAAATATAGGTTTCTTTTTTAATTATGTTGAATTTCTTTATAAACTATATTATTTATATTAAAATATTTTCTTGATTATGATAATGATGGTGATTAACATCCACTGGGATCAAATTTTGATTTATCAGACTTAAAAAAAACGAATTATTTAGTTTTATTTAAGATTTTATTTTATGCCCAAAAAGCTTGGAGAGAAGCGAGCTCACTATAATTTTCGCATTGTAAAAGGCTAGGAAGATCAATGTTGCAACAAAGATTCTGAAATTGAGATCTAATGTGGTTGTGCACTCTAAGAAGAAGTGATTTTCATCCTCGATGTTCATATTCTCATAGAGATGGAAGATCCTTTCCATCCATCATATTTTAGGAAGTGCCCAATGACTCGTTCCACTATGGAGCTCATGAGAGTTCGTTCTAATCTTGGCTATATTAATTTTCTTCTTTGAGCTAGTTAAAACCGAGAGATACTTTTGATCTTCTAGAGTGGGGTTCATGACCTCATTATAATATCTTAATTTTATTTTAGCCGGTAAATCTTTCTAACACCACATTTTTTCTTTGAACTTAGAAGTAACAATATTTTTGCAATGCAACATTCTCGTCGATCTCCCAATGGTTTAAACAAGCTTTGGTGTCTTTATACCAACCTCGTTTGAGCCTTAGGTGGTTTTGGCTAGGATTTAAAGCTAGCTTAGGAAGTCTATGGTCTCCTATGTTATTGATTTTGTGCTTGTACAACAGAAGCCTAGTCATAGCTAGGCTCTTAATAGGGTAAAGACCCACTTCTATAAGGAGAACAGGATACGGTGTATTGCTTTTAATTTTGAGGTTATAAATTATAAAACGCTTCTAAATTTGCTCGATCTTTCTCCAGGATTCTCTAGAGATATTGCAACCCCAAACCTCACATCCATATAAAATAACAAGAGTGACTAAAGTTTCAAAGAGGAACTTCTCTCTATCCCACATTAGGAGGTTTGTCATTTTACAATTATTTTCAAGAACAAACTAAGCTTTCCACCCCCCATTAATCCTTTTCTCAATGCTATAGTTCTAGTTGAGCTTGTGATGAATATCGATTCCTAGGTACTTGTAAGAAGACTCTTCCTCCAAATTACTATTGTCATACATAAAATTAGCACAAGTGTCCTTCTTGGATTTGATAATCATAACTTTTGTTTTGTTAGCGTTAACAGTCATACCCATGATAGAGCAAAAATCCTTAAGAAGTCTAAGTTTCTTATCAAGGTCAGATGGGCACCTTGCAAGAAGAACAATATCGTCAGCATTGAGAAGAAGGATGATGACTATCCCGGCTAAGATCATGCCAGCACAACCTTCTTCCTCTAAACAACCTTCTATCTTGTCGATGTAAATGCTAAATAGGGTAGGGGAGAGGGGGAAACCTTGTTTAACTCTGATATTACAGTTAATATCTTTAGACCACCCCTCATTGCTCTTTAACTTGGCAATTACATTCTTGTATAACCTTATAGTGGTAGCTCTCAATTCGAAAGGAACGTTTAGCTCTTGTAATCGATTCCATAGGTTGTTTCTAGGAACCATATCAAAAGCCTTTCTAAAGTCCACAAAGCACAAAAGGGTTTGGATTTATCATTATGACATTCATCCACAATGATCTTAAACATAACAAGATGGTCTGCTGTTGAGTGCCACCTTCTAAAACCCGCTTGGATTTTAGCCCACTTACCTTCACATTCAAGCCATATGCTCAACTTCTTTTCCAAAATAATGCCATATAACTTGACGAAGAGAGGGCTGATCATATTTGTCTGATAATGAGAAGGGTTATTTGTATCTCCAATTTTAAAAATAGGGATAATGAGGCTCTGAGTCCAATATATTTTTGATCTTCTATATTGAAATCAGGCTGCACATTTCAAGACATCATTACATAAAATTATTTCTCATATAAAGAAAATTAAATTAGAAATCAGACTTCACATTTCAAGTCATCATTACATAAAATTATTTATCATAGAAAGAAAATTAAATTGAAAAGTGTAAGATAACTTTCTATAAGATTTTTTATTTTTTATTTTTTCATTATTGATCATTTTTATATGTATCATAACATTTAAAAAACAAACAATGTTGATAATTATTTTCTATATTATATATTTTATTAAAAATGTACAATAATATTTTATTGCTATAGAGCTCAAGTATCCACTTCTTACTAAAATTATATTTTAGTAGTAGGTATTGAAGATCAAAAGTATTAGTTGTGGTGAATACTTTTGGGTATGGAAGAAGAGTTATAATTTCAATATGAATAAGCTCCCTACCTTCTTGGTGTTTGGATTTACAAATGATACTTACTAATCCTCTATCACCCCACATGCACATTTTCTCAATGCCTTCACTAGCTTGTATTTATTACCTATATATAGATTATTATATTTACTACTTGCTTTGCTTGATTGGGTTTATGAATATTACTTTCATGTCTCATTTATGTCTCCTTAGTATAAACACACACTAGGGATCAAAATTCACTCAATATAATATAAATGTGATTCTTTATTATGAAAAATTAAGTACTAAATAATAAGTAGTATTCCTTAAATTTCGCCCAAAAATTAAGGTTATTTATGTGGTTTTTTTCCAATTGAGTCATGCATCATAATGCATGTGTAGTACGTTTTGGAGTTAAATTTCTTATGGAGAAAATATTCTTGGAACTTCTATTACTTTTATAAAAATTATTATGTGAAGTTATGCCTATTTTATAGAAATTATTTTATTAGAAATCTTAAATAATTATTGTTTTATTTTTTTTTCAATATTGTATAACAATACTATATTTTCATTTTTTTTTTTTAATCACATCAATTTTTCTAATAATTAGCCAATTTATTTTGTAGAAATAAAAAACACACTGTAAAAAAAGTTCATTATATTTGAAGTATATATGGTCTATTAAAACCCCTCCACATGATTCTTACATAGATGATAATAAAACAATGAAATTGAAGAGTTAGTATTACATTTACTCCATACGATCTCCATATAGATAGTAACAATAATGAACTAGGGATATCCCTATGTACTCATCCATGTACCTAGATTGTCTACCTATAATATTTTGTTGTTTAATGTAGGCCTAACTTGACTTAACAAAAAAAATGTGATGTAAGGTACATGCAATTTACTATTGTGGTGATGTGTGTGGTGATGGTGATGTGTGAGATATATATAGTGAATTAAAATATTTTTTTCATATAAAATTAAAATTTATTTTAAATGTTAATAAAATAATTGATCTTATTTTTATTTAAACTTTATCATTTAAGTTTGATACCTTAATTAATAAATTTGTGTTATAATTAACTATTGCTTTTTTTTATTATTTTCATAATATTTAACAACTTATTAATTTATTATTAAAAATTAATTTGATTGAATCGTACATATCTTCCTCTTATTATTATTAAAAAAGCTTAATCATTCTTTCCTTATTAATACCTTTTTAATATTAGAATATTTTATTATATATTATAATATTCGGATGTTTATAAATATTAAATAAAAATATTTTTAATCAAGATTAACTATACATCTAAATTATAAGTTTATGTTGATGTTGAAATATATATCCTGTATAATATTATATTCTCACCAAATTAAAGTTAAAAGATAATATATATTTTAATTACCTTTATTTTTCAAATAAAGAATCAATTATATTATTTCACACATTTATTAAAAATATTTTATTTTGACAAAAGATGAAAAACATATTTTATACAATGGTTTTTTTATACAACTTCCAACAAAATGAAAATGAAATTATTAATATTTTGTAATACTTTAATTTAAAGCAAAAATATATATATCCATTTATAATACTTTAATTTAAAACTGACAAAATATGTATATCAATTTGTAATGCTTTAACCTGAGTTAGCTTTCCTTCCATATAGACAAAATTACATATCATCTTCCTACTAAACTATAAAAATACCCCTTGCATTTAAAATTACCATCAACTTATTTAAAAAAAAAATTCCTCCCATCAAGTACTTTTCAATTATTGTGTTGATCTTTTATTTGCCTCAAAGTATTAGTTACCGATTGTTTCTAAGTGCATTCACGATGTGGGCCATAATTTTGGCTTCCTTTGATTCTAAAGGTAGACCATTGACTTTTCTATGTTTTTATTTGTATTTATT
Source organism: Pinus taeda (assembly GCA_000404065.3). Lineage (NCBI taxonomy): Eukaryota > Viridiplantae > Streptophyta > Pinopsida > Pinales > Pinaceae > Pinus > Pinus taeda. The sequence goes on along the minus strand of APFE030225304.1, from coordinate 49,250 downwards.
TATTTTTAAGACTAATTTTGCTAAAATTCGATTAATGAAAAAGTGTTAAAATTAAAAAATTAAATTTTATGATATATATAAATTAAATGAATATTTTTTTAAGATGAGAAATTATTATATATAAACAATTTATAAAATATAGTATAATATAATATAAAATATAATACGTAAATTTAAAAAGAAATAGCCAAATTCACAAAAAAAAATAGAACCCCTACAAAAAAAAATGCATATAATGTTTAGCGTCTGAAGAATAAATGCAAAATGCATATAATGTTTAGCGTCGTCTGAAGAATAAATGCTTAGTATTTAGTAGATTAATTTCTTATAAAAATATGCATACATCAACGTTCTTTTATAGTAGTAAGATATCTTTAGCTACCAACAAGATATGAGGAATTTATGTTTGCACACGCCCAAATCTACAATGTTGGATATTTGGGTTGATAAACGTCTAGACTTATATGTGCATTTTACAACTATGTAATTTCGTTAATGCTTATCGTGAGATAAAAAGAAATTGGATTATAATAAATATATATTATATAATAATAGATTTATTACTTTTAATTAAGGTATATATATAATATAAATTAAAGTATTATAAATGAATATGTAATACTTTGTTTTATTGTAAATATTTGATTTACTTTTTATTGTGTAAGATTTGGTAAATTTTAATTTAGATAAAAGTCACTAAAAAATAATTTTAGATATTAAAGTTTATTTTATTTGGTTTTTTTTAAATAAAAATGCTACGTCAAGTTATGGAATTATTGGAATTATTAGAGAAGATCCTAAAAAAACTTGAATTTCCAAGAAGTTAGAAGTTGAGATTGTTACTTCCTCTTCCTTTAGAGATTAAAACATCTTAGTTTCTGGGAAAAAGCTAAAAAACGCAGTAGAAGAAATAAAGATCAAAGAAAACAGAGAGGAGAGAGGAAACTTTAAGTAAATGATGATGCTAAGGTTGTTCTTGAGCTGGGCAAGTCCTTGTGGAAGCCAAGTTTAAAATTTCTTGGTTAAATTGAGAGTCTTGAGGTCTAGAAACAAAGTATCCTAGTAACTCTAGAAATTAAAGAGGCTCGGGGCGAGAATTGGACATAATTGCCAACCTCACTAGTTGGCTGGAGGAGTCTTCTTCCTAGTTTAATTGACTAATATGATGAGTTTATGTAAATAAGTGCACTGAAATTACATATTATATATAGCTTCGTTCTAAAGAAAATATGTTTGGTATATTTTTTCAGAGAAATGGAATGATAAAGATTGAAAGGAATGGTTGATTATATTATTTCCTTAAAACTTAGAACAAGAGTATGAACCAATATTATTGTGCACTTGAATAAATTGTCTATATGTGTGTGTGTGGGGGGGGGGGGGGGGGGGGGGAGGGTAAAACAATTGTAACATGATCAAAAAGATCTTGGTGTTTAACAAGGGAACAACAATAACTATTATTTCCAAGAAAAAGAAAGTAAGGAATCTGAATATATCGAAGATTTTTTAACAATTACTAAAATCTAACAATATTTGAGTATACGTATTTTTGTGATGATTTTTTGTTGCAATTAGAGTCTGGTGGAAAGAGATTAGTTCTCATCTTGGAACCAAAGGTCCATTTGGAGAATAATCCTTCTTCATCAATACATATAGCTAAATACTAGGTACAGGTATGGACAAATCCCTATTGGGGTTAGGTTTTGTCCACCCTAGAGGTACCAATAATAATTATCGTAATAAAACTAAAAGAAAGAAGTATGGAATCTGCATTAGTAAATAACAAATGCTATGTTTGAAGTAACTAAAATAATTATCTACTGAGATAACTATGAAAACAAATCTACAATAAAGTAATTAATACACGCTCATGGTATAAAGTTAACACATAAATATGTAAATTAAAAGAACCAAGAATCGAACCAGAAATCAATGTATAATACAGAGTTTTTAAACAAGTCAAGAATATCAACACTTTCCAAAAAGTAATGTATAACCAAACCACTACATATGAAAACAAACAAACTTAAGAGCTTGACAATTTAGAGAAATAAATTATTAAATCATAGTAGCATCTTTAACAAGTACCCATCAATACAAATTATAATGATTTTATCAAACCGAAGCAGTGGGGTTATCATAACACATATTTACAAGTAAAGTCGAGAAGAAATATTTTGTGAATCTAGTGTCCATATAAATCTCCTTAAAACAAAATATATATATAGATAATCACTAGTACAAAATGACTAATTAGTTACTAAAAAAACAATTAAAGCTGCATATAAATGACCACATTTTAGTCGATGACTAATAGTAGTTAATTTCCAGTATCTTATAACGCGATCAACTTTTAGTCATTTTTAGCTTAGTCATTATTTGGTTTCCTCAATTTTACCATCCAATAGTATATTTAGTCATAAATTTGGTCATTAATTTTTCATTGGTTTAGTCATTAATTGTTGTTACTAATGACCAAATATACAACAAAATATATTACTATATGAATCCTTGAGAAAAATAATTAATGACCAATGAAAAATGACCAAAATGTTGGTTGTATTATAAGATACTATAAATTAGCTACTAATAGTCATATATATGCAAATTTAGTTATCATTTGAAACCAATTAATGACTAAATAAATATGACTAAATTTTACTTGTGTTATAAGATACTGTAAATCAGCTACTAAAATTTGTATATATGTAAAACTTAGTTATCATTTTAATCATAAATTTATTATTTGTAGTAGTTATTTATCTCTTTTTTATATTTCAATATTCATTATATAAATGGCTGATTTAGTCATTTCTATTCATTTCATTTAATTTCATTAATAATCATTATAAACGACTAATTTAGTCATGTATATTCATTTTATTCATGTTCATCATTAATTAATATAAACTACTAATTTATTAGTTTTAGATTGTTTTTATGTGTTCATTATTAATCAACATAAATTAATTAGTACAATTTCGCAACTAAATTTAAAAAAAATACTATACAATGTGCATGTTTATCTAATATGATAACACAAAGTTACATATGTTAATTACAAGACTAAATAATATCACGCGCAAATAAAAATAATTTCAACCATATAAATTCTATTATATAAAATAACAAATATTACAATATGAGTTTCCAACTTAATATCGGTTCAACTACAATTTACACATGAAATATTGTTTCATCATTTCAAGACATTATCACTATGTTGCCAAAGCATTGCAAGTGAATTCACGAACTCTGAAGGCTTGACCATCAATCTCTATGAGTGTGTCTTATTCAAGATATTGGCTCTAATGGTATCACTAGATAGATTCTCTTGTCTCTCTCATTTTGCATTTGTCGCTCCAATGTTATTGTTCTCATCTTTCTTCAATTGCTGCTTCTTACCATCAATATTGAGTTCCTCTCCTGAAAATGAAAGAAGATACAATGCAAAGTATAATACATGAAATATGATGAATACTTGAATATAAAATAAAGTATACTATAAAAGATTTATATGACATACACCTCACCATTCAATTGTGGCCACTATGCGGCTAGATGCCCTGTATAAACAAAACAAATAAAATGTCACCATAGAAAATAACACCTTAGGAACTTAGTATTCAACCTTCAAAAAAACCTTAGATACAATCATACCAACTAAGTTACATGTTAAAAATATCAAGCAATAGCTAACTTGTGAAAACAAATAGAAAAAAAAAAATATTAGTGTATCAAATGAAACTAATCTTGAGTGAAGAAAATACCAAGCCCGTCACATTAGCAAGGCATTCTTAGGCATTAAAATAGAAAATCCTTTGATTGCATCATTTTCACCTTCTCTTTAATTTCTTTAATTGAGAACATAACTTTCAGAAAAGATTCATTGAAAAAGGTCTCAAAATCCTAACGAATGCTTGAGTGATTGTTGTATCAATTAAATAGAAAGGCAATTGTTCGATTTGATTTTAACATACGAAATATATTGAGGAATATGAACCTTTCTCATCCCTTACTCCTAATCAAATTTTTGTATGTGGGTTCCAATCAAGTAATCAATTTCTCTACAAGATAGTTAAGGGATCACTTTGGAGAAGGACTTCTAGAAGCATTGGGATAGTAGAAATAGAATTAACTAGGAGGAAAATGAAGCACTTTAGTGGGTGCTCCAAAGTATTTGAACGCAACTGAAAATGATTTTATACTCCCTCCCACATTTTAAAACAGAAATCATTCAGATGAATCTCATTTATTTTCCACCTTTCTGTAATATGTAATTCTTTGAGCAAGAATAGAGCATTCATAATTATTGCCATGAAAGATGACTCTTCATAATCCTAATAAGTTGGGCTCTAACAAATAAATTATTTCATGTAGTGAATAAATATTACATGGTAGATACACAAATATTACATGGTAGATGAATAAATAATACAACCCGACAAAAGCCATTCATAATAATTGTCGTTTCCTTCTCTGGATTTACCCCCCTATGGAAATAGAATAACTGATATTCACCAATTTTTTAGGTATTTGCTTCATGTTCAACATGGGCTATTGAGTTCTTCACGTGGAAAAGGTTGCAAATATTAGATGTATAATGGAAGCAAGCATGAAATTGAAGGTTTCTCCTAAAGTCTCTTGGGTGAATTATAAAGCACCTTCTACTTAAAACATGATATATGGAGGTAATAAAAACCTACCAAATATCCCACTTAAGAATTCAAAATGTTGCAAATAGGAGATGTCTTAAACAATATCAACTATTTAATTGCATAATCAGACTAAAATAGACAAATCTTTAAAATGATGAAAGGTGTGAAACAAACGGATTTGGAATATTATAGTTATGTTAGGGTAGATATAGCTATGTAAAATGTAACTTCTATCTAAAACATGTAAATGTAACTTCTATAGCTACATGAAATGTAACTTCTATAGCTACATGAAATGTAACTTCTATATACAAAATGGTGTTTGAATATTATAGTTATGTGAAATGTAACTTCTATATAAAAAAATGGTGTTTGAATATTATAGTTATGTGAAATGCAACTTCTATATAACAATCTAAATTTCATTTTTCAATCATTTAAGAGACCAACATTTTTTTATCTTCAGTTAATAACTTAATACTCCACCAAAAATAGCATTGAATTGGTTCTTCACCAACTAAGGGGAAATTTTAAACCAATGTGAAAATTTTCACTCATTCCCTTGCCATATTTCTGATATTTTATTTGTATGTGGATTTAAACTAGTGTAATGTAACTTCTACATATTTGATAATTTAGATGTAAACAACTACCCATATTGAAGTTATATAATCAACATATGCATAATAAGATACAATATGCATGTGTTATAAGTAATATGACATTTACATATTATATCAAGACAAACATTTTCTCATCTCATTAACTCTTATCTTATAGTTGGCGATGGATATAGCCTTTAAAATCATGAGCCATCCTTGTCATATTATATTTAATGATGGATATAGCTTTTAAAAGCATCAATCTTGTTTGTTACTTTATGTACAATCAATTTAAATGAAAGTGGTCATAATTTTATTCAATATTACCTTGTACAACTGGAAATAAAATGATGTGGAGGTGATGTTTCTAGTGATTTTCAAACTTGTTTTAATTACCTAAATTTAGGCTATTTAAAGTAAATAGTTGCACTCACCATTTTATTTCTTGACATCCACCATCTCTGAAAATTATGAAATATTAGTAGTACCTTGCACTAAATAGACAATGCTGGCATAGAATCTTTTATTGTATTTTTTACTCTGTGTCACAAATTTATTGATATTTTATGATTCTTGGTTTCAATTTCCATGCTAAGACTAGATTCATCATGCTTGCTAGGATTTTTAGTTGTGAACACATCATATTGCTCGCTTCTAATTGTATAAAAAATGGAGAGTATGCACAATGACATGTAGTGACATGTGGGTGTCTATTTTACTCCATAATATGCTTTATTTTTTAACCCATTCCAATCCTACCACAATGAAACTAAGAGAGACAAGGACACCAGAAGGAATATCAATAAATGAAAATACAGAATTTAGAATGCAACTCAAACTATACCTGAATGTAACGATATGTATTTGCAACTTCCTTGTCAACGATGAACATCGAATCACACTATGAAAAATTCCTTGCATTATGAGAATTTGGTTGCACCTGCACTAATCCTCCGTAGTAGTTCCTTGACTTACCTATAGATATAATTTTAGAAACAATCCGACTCCTATAATTCTTCTCTATATGGATCACCTTTTTCCCCCAGTATTGATTTTTATTTTTCAAGGAAATAGAATAGAACTCTCCAATTGCATCATCGCCTTTCAAAACAATTCTTGAGTATTTCCGAGTCATTGTCGAACCAATCTCTACTCAGGTCCATGAAATCCTTGATTTGTATCCATTGAACAAAACTATTTTCATAATAAAATTATAAATCCCATGTCTACATTCCTCATCCCCAACATACAAATTCTTTAAAGTGGAATACTTTATCATTGCTCCCTCGGTGCAATAGAGATCCACTACTGTGGCATGGAGATGATTGGTGTCATAAAATTGTGCAATGAATCCTTCAATATATGTCACAAAAATCCTCTCACCTCACATAAATCCTCTCATCTACAACAATAAGAGTCCTCTCAAACTTTCTGATATCCATCTCATTCATTCTGAAATAAGTGGATATTTCCATGGGTGACAAAGTTCACTTGGGGATTTAATAGAAAGATCTATCACTAAAAACAAATACAATGCAGCATAATATTTATCAACAGGAGGAACAACCCTACCAAGCTACTTCCTAACTAGATTAAGATACTCTTGAATTACCTCTTATAATGAAAAAAATATAACCTCAGTTGCCTATAGAGTCTACCTATGCATGGTAGGCATGAAAACACTTTCAAAAAGAACATATACAACAATGTTGGTCAATCTCTTCTTCTAGTCAAGGGCATGCCTAGCTTTTGAAAAGTAACAAGTAGGTCAAGGTCCACCTCATCCAGGCTCCTCTTCTTCTTCTACTCTCTCTGTTTACATTCAGAATAATAGAAAAGGTCTTGGAAATTAATGGGTGGGTAAAATTTATCAGGCCATTTGGGTTCTTCCATGTTTAAGCATTGTATGTAAGCATTGAGTATAAATTGCAAAAGCCATTCAGGTTTCTTCTTTATAGTTGAAATTAACCTCAGTTTTGAAGAGTTGTAAGGTTTAATGGATCTAAGTACATTCTACTTAAAATATAGTAACATGGTTTAAAGATTTATGCATTTAGAATATAATATAAGGATGAAACAAAAAAGGTTTTATGTTCATGATTATAAGAAATTTTTATTTCATGTAACAAAGTTTAACGATGGTCTATTATTTTCATCCTACTACAAAATTTTCTTGCATCACTTGAGCCCTTTCAATTTGGGCATGGTAGAGTCCATTACAGAAACAATCAACCATTAAATTTATTCTTTGATCATATAAACTCTCAATATTTTTTACCCATAAGAACAAAAATCATCTTTAGTAAAAAGGAAGAAATCTCGAGAGTCCAAATTCATACCCATGTACAAATGGTCAACATCTCTATGCCCAATGACCTTGCCTGTCCTCAATCTAATCATTGATGCTATCCTAAGGTGTTTCCCATGTAAACTCCACTTGGGGTTTGAATCCCATGAAATCCATAGATCACGTTGATGGTCTTCCTTCTTCTTTAATTTCCACCCTTCCTCAATCTAATCATTGATGCTATCCTAATGTGTTTCCCATGCAAACTCCACATGGGGTTTGAATCCCATGAAATCCATACATCACATTGATGGTCTTCCTTCTTCTGTAATTTCCATGTTAATATCAACAAGGCAGAGAAAAATGCAGTGCTACAATGTGATGCTGTAATATGTGAATATTTTCTTTGAACCCAGCATTAAACTGAAATTTAAAAGAAAAGAAATATTTATAATGGAAATTATAAAAGAAATATTTATAATATAAAATAAAATATATAAATTGCAATTGGGTTAAATACAGGGAAATTTTGAGGGGCTAATATTCACATATGGGCTAATTTTCCATGCTTTTTCAAAAACAAGACTCATCAATTCCCATTTTTTCCTAAAAATGATTTGCCCAAATTTTTTAAGAAAAAAATATTTTACCTTAAAAAATGCCAAAAAATTGTAGAGACTATATAAAATAACTAGAAGTTTGAATATTTTTACTAAAATATCACCAGACATTCTATAGTTTGCAAATTATGGATTAATAAGATTCGCTAAGCTTTATAATCTTTAAGATAAATTTCCATCTTTAAAATTTTCCCTAGCTAAATGATTTATTTTTAATAAGAATGTGTTATTTTTTGCATAAGACACTACATTAAAAAGAAGAAAAGGAAGTTAAAAATGATATCGGGATGAGTGTAAACATTTAAATATGACCTCAACTAATAATAAAAAGTTAAATTAATCAAATTCAATTTGTTATATTTTGATTTTGTTATTAACTTGTGAATAGGCTTTGTTACCATACCATGGGCCAATACCATGGCTTATCAATACTACAAGTCGAAAAACCATAAATTATTTCACAACCAAACACATGATATACCCTGAATTCGAGGGATGCCACCTGGGGTTCCAATTGGCCGTTGATCCAAATCCTCCGGCTTCCACCGTCGGATGAATAAGGATCGTCCACCAACCCATAGCGCGCCATAACCGGTGCCATTAAATACTATGCCTCGGTTGGGTGGCCGAGTTAATGAACCAACCTGGACCACGATCAGAGGTTAGTCACATGCATGCCAGGTGTAACCGTAGAAGTTATTATAAATCTCGGGTATGGCCGGAGAGGTCCAAGGGACGAGCCTCAATCAAAATATCCGTTCATAAACTGAGATTGACGGCGATAGCACCACCTGTTCAGTACTGAATTAAGTGCATAAAAGACTTATAGTACCAGATAGATCTTGAGCCTAAAATCATACACACTTTTATGTAAATATGCAGTGACCATATAGATTTGATTTGATACGAAGTATCAAAAAGGTATATTTTACATGTTATTCCGAAATATAGTTTATATGTGTTCATATATCCATACGTTTGGAAAATATATATTATGATGTTGTAGTTACAGTAAAGGTAAAGGCTGTCAGTAAATAAATTAAAAAAAAAAAAAAAAAATTATTGTTTATGGATGGGAATATTACAATGGTTTATAATATTAAGATTTATAAATTTTTACTATACATTTAATGATTATTAATGTTGTTGGTGTATATGTATAGGTACATGTCTTTGATATAAGCTTATTGGTATATGTCAATCAGAATTGTTAATATCATGTTATGGTCACGAATGGTACGAAAAGGACATGCTTGTGATGGTGTGGTTATGCACTGAATGGCATGGTGTCATGGTAAAGTTTAACGTTTGAAGGGTGAAGAATGTACAAGTGGGGATTAATCGTAAATGGTTTTAGATGAGCGATTATTGAAGTGATTTAGTGGAGGAATGTATGTTAATGGAATAGGGTGAAGCTTGGATTAGGTTGAAGGTGGAGGGAGTATTACATAATTTTAGTCTTCATCTTTTCTTGTCACACGACGTGTAATGCTCACTTCCTAATCCTATTGTGCTATGTTAGGTTATTAGTAATAGGTAGCATACCTATTGTGAGATTGATTTTTTTGATACATTCTTATTATTGTTAGTATATCTACAAGGTTTGCATATGTGAACTACATACCCACACCTCACACTAATAGTATTCTATTGTCTACTATAATATGTTAGGTAAATGGTAATGTGGTTTATGATTAATGCATAAAATTGATTCAAAAATTAAATGATATAGCACTATGCTTAGTCCTTAAGCTTGATTAATTGTTAAGTAAAGGGTTGTGCCTTAAACCTTATTTAATTATATAGATACTCTTATGACTAAATTAGTATTTAAATTAAATAGGTTTCATGTAATCCATTGATTTACATTACATACTTAAATGAATGCTTTGAATTTATAACTAATTTATTATTATTGCTAGAGTGAATGGATTGTAATGCCTTTAGGGAAAATATGAGGTTCTTAAAGCATAGAGTTAGTGAGGTAGAAGAGAGTGTTATGGGAATGGGTTAGAGAGTTTATGAAAGGGATTTCACGAGTGAGATATGTAGAAACATCAAGGAGTTAGGTGGAAACATAGAAGTGAAAGATAAGGGAACAGATCCATATTGAAGTGAGAGGAATTTTTGGGGTCTTTGTTTGTTTCTGGTTTCAAAGTGGAAAGGTAAAGGAGGAGTCTATGGAAACTTAGCAGAGATATTTTGGGAGTTGTGAATCGATATAGCTAATAGAATACTTGGAAATGACATTATGGAAGTTGGGAATGGATATAAATGATAGAGGAATGTGTTTGACACTTAGTGGTTGGACACACACAACATTATTCTGGATCTAGCCTTTGATTCTATGGGCTAGGGAACTTCTAGAAGTTGTTTAGGCTAGGACACTAGATATGATGTCCCTAGTTGGAAAGATGGTGTGTTAAGTCTTGGAAGGAGAAACACAATATGAAGGGAAAATAAACAATTTATTTGTTGTTATTTATAAAATCCCTTTAAATATGATTTTGAAACAAATGTTCTACATTACAAATATGATGGTGAACATGAAATAAATGATTATGTATAAAGAAATAAATATTTTTTATATTTTTAGAAGATATGAAACATTTCCTTTTTTAACAGTATTTAGACCATGCATGGTATCATAGTCCAAGTTCAAAAAATAATCACTAAACCACACCAAAGAAAAATTTAAAATCCCTTAATGGCTTAATCGGATATATATATATATATATAACTAAAAAAGAAGGGAAGTACGACATGTTTGTCCTTGTTTCTCATCTATTCCCTATTCAACTTGTTCACCTATAAGTTTTCTTACCTTTAATAGTAGAAATTAAAATTCCAAGATATTTCATTTTTCATGTAGATCAATCGATGTGCTTGCCTTATCATAGAAATGGGATTGTATAACTTTGTGTGCACTCTTGACTTGGCTCTACTTTGAACTAACAATCTAGGTCCAAAACTCCTAGTCAAAATCATTCAGAAAATTATGCTTTTGGATATTCCTGAAAGGTCATCAATTCAATTATCATGTTCTAACAACTTTACACAGTTCTTGGCTTCACCTTCTTCTCTACATAGTCCATTTCTTCACCTTCTTTTCTACACAGTACATGAGCTTGAACTATCTTTATTATTCATTGTCATCTTGATCATTCTATATCTTTAAAAATATTATTGCAATGTTCAAGAAACACTTACCATTATTGTATTCTTATTTGAGGTAAGGAATAAACTTGTTGTGAAACTATATTTTCTAAAACTGATGGACGAAGAAACAATCATAAAAAATTCATGAGATGTTTTCGAATTTTCCACAATAAACAATTATCATTTCTATATCCACTCGTAGTGAGTCTTTATTCTTGCATTCAATATTAGATCTGGTGGATTTTTGTGGTCTATATTGTAATGAAGACTTTTTCTTAGTGTACTCCTTTGAATCGCTTCAAAAATGCACAAGCCAATTTCATCTCATTTCTAATGTTACCCAACAAGGAAAAAGTAGAAACTATTGTAATTCTACCCATAATATAGGTCATCTTCCCTTATTATTTCAACAATATTTAAAGCTTTTTGAAGACAACTTCCAATTTTAAATATTGACATGAGTGTTGAGAAACCAATAATATCTTTGTTTATTTTTTTTGTACCCCAAGGTAAACTCTATTCATTGTTCTACCAACAACAAGTAAAGCACCAGGTCTCTATCACATTTCATGTGCAATTTTGGGAGCATAAATACTACAATTTACTAACAACTAAACAATGCGACCATGTTTTTCATCTTCAAAAATCATTGAAGTCAACACATCATATTTTTTTATCTCTTCCAAGGCATTCTTCGGCTTGCTCTCCCCCTCAGGTGCTACTAATTTAACAATGACAAATTGTTCTTTTCTCATGGATGCTTTCATTTCGTTGAGAAACTCCCTTCGATGTAATGTTGACTTCAATTTTTTATTGAAGTGGCATGTTGCTCTTTCTTTTTTTTCCATGCTTTTGTGTGTTTCCTTCTAGTGTGTGCTTTTCCTTCTGATCTATTATTTGGTCCATTTTGAGTAATCTCCTTATGTCTAGTTCTTATCAATGTTTTAAAACTCCGACTTTGACTCTGACTCGGCTGAGGGTTGACTATGACTCAGTATCAACTCAGTTGGCTCGATTTCAATGACTTGGCCATTGTAAAAAATAATATTAAATATATATTTTTTATAAAAAAAACATAATTTTAAAGATTTTCATTCATGTTTCTAAACACACAAAATTAGAATGTAGATAGAAGACAACATATGATCAAATTAGGCTCACAAATATATCCATTATATCAAAATGGCACCCAGTGCAGTGTCCAATACACACATGATGATGATATAGAGATCAAAACAAAAACACATAACCAAGGAGGCTAGAAATGGCGTTATCCTCCAAAATAGATTGTATGTCATAAAGGAACTAATACAAGTGTCCAAGAGTGTTCCTCACTCCAAGAAAGTCCCAAAGTGCATGTGTACATCTTCAAAATGTGCATCCTCCACCATGATGTCATATAGGAGAGACCCTGTGCCCCCCTTTTCAAGCCTGTGAGTGACATGGCACCCCTAAGGGTAAGCATTGGCATCAAAGAGGGATGTGCTAGCTCTCCTATGTCATCTCAATGATAACCATCCTCATCTATGCTTTCAAAGAAGGAAATCCAACAAAATAGGGTCAAGGCCAGCCACGGGGCATCTTCAGTCCATTTGGGTATATCATCAAATAGTCCAACATCCTATCTTTTAAGTTTAGTGTTTTAGCATTTGGAGTCTCATCAGGGGTGTAGCATCATGTGGAATTGACTCAAGGCTTGATGCTCATCTTTGGAGGGCCAAGGTTGGGGCCACAAAGTTAGGTTTTCTTTAAGAAAGGGGCAAAGAACCTATTGGAATGTTTTGAAGAAGAATGAAGAAATCCCTTAAGGAATCTCTACTACATATGTGATACCACCTAAACAAAACTCTCAAGATCAAGCTAGATAAACTTATTTAGGGACAAAAAACCATTAAAGTATCATCATGAAAATCTTGGAGTCCCCCAAAAGAAAAAAAGAAAAAAAAATCGTTATTTTTAAATTCACGGCCATTGTCATCCAACCCACTTGGGTAGGCTCGGACTCGGCCGACCGAACTAGTTCATTGGCAGAGTCGACCCGGTGAGGCCTTGACTCGGACCAACTCGGTCGAATTGGTTTTGAGCCAGTCGAATCTTAAAACACTGGTTTTTATTAAGGTACAATGCGACTTTAAATCTTTGTCCATGTGCCCAAGGTTATCACATACATGACATATTGTTTTGCCAAGAAAAGAAGGAAAGTGCCCATTGCTTCTTATTCTATTTCTGCTCTTCTTTACACATTGTTTACAAACAATGGCTCTATCTCCAAAAGCATTTCACAAATAAAAATAGCCATAAAAGGAGTTTTTATACCTCTCCTATAGTCAGTTGCTATATGCCCATGGTTATGGCATGAGAAGCACTTGACATCTTTCAAGGCAGCAAAGGATATCCTATGGGAATTTTCATATTATATCAACTCATCTCTCAGAGAAAATTACCTCCTTGCAAAGGACACTTTCTTTGACTAATTTCTTTCCTTTTGGTTCTACTTCTTATTTTTCTTTTTTCTTCCTTACTAATTATGTTTCAATTCAATGTTTACCTCTCTTTCCATTCCTAAAAGTTTGTAGTACTGAGCATATGTACACTTTGATAACCCATGATTCAACCCAGTATACCTTCTAGCTATTAAGGTGATAAATAAGGAACCATATCTAATAGCAATTGTTGGAAACTTGACTATACCGAGAGTGGGGTTGAATCGGTATAGTGCATTCATGGACAACAATTTTTTTTTACTTTCCTTTCAATATTTATCTAAACTATCGAAGGAGTAGCATAAGATCATATGAAAAGTAGATTTATTATGTAAACAACATTTGATGACAACATAAAAGTAAGCACACAAAACCAAAACATATGAGCACTAGATATAAGTGGAAATCCATAAAGGGAGAAAACCATGAATTTGTTGTTGTTTTGATGCAAAGGAAAGCTCCTACCTTTTCTATTACATGAGATTTTCGAGGCCCGCCCTCTATTCTATTTTACAAGCTACAACTTGCTTGGAAGATCCTACATACACATCAATGGCTCTAACATGCTCTTTTTCAGGTTACTATCTAAAATGAGAATACAATCCCCTAATACATAAATGATAGAATGGGTTGGTTTTCTTGGTCTTCAACTCTACATACCTCTGTCTATTTAGCACTACCTTCTCTTGCTCAAATTTTCTTCACATCTACTCTTCTTCCTCTTTCTCTTTGTGCCAGATAACTCACGAATGGGATATCAAAACAACTCTTTCAAATCATATGCTCACTAATAATTTCTACCTTCTAAATTAACATCTTTTATAAATATATTTTGTTGACTATTAGTATTCCATGAAATAAATTGAAATGAATGTCTTTGCTCATTGCATACTAAGGTTTTCTTTTAATTTCCTAAACTTTCTCAACTTTTTAATATTAAAACACATGAAATGAATTTTGATATATTCAAATAACATGCATTAACATGAGCCAACATTAATGACTGAAAAATAATTACATTAACTTTCATCCTCTTGCATTAACCTATATTTTTGGGTACCTCTATATCATCGTTGTTCTATAACACCTGAACCGAATTTCCAAGGCGATAGCTCTGTTTACCTAATCTTTGTGGTTTCTCACAAGCAACTAGATTGAAACAAAATTTGAACAATCGATGCAAGTATTCACATATGGAAACAATGCATCACAGCATCACATTACCTTTGAGCATCAAACTTCCTCATATGTTTACATAATAGTATAGAAAACAATACAAAAACAACTATAACACAATACATCAACAAGCATAACAATCATAGCATAACAACACCTCCATAACATAGTGCATCAACAAAATCATAAAAAGCATGAAAATGACTTGGATTGTGGGGTGCATTACAAAGATAACATAACAACACCTCCATAATCCAATGCATCAACCCAAGGATAAGAAACATGCCAACAACATCAATTGTATGGTTCATAACAACCATAGAATAGTAACACCTCCATAACACAATGCATCAAAACAATCACAACAGGCATGCCAAAAACAACTATGGGGTGCATACATCTATGGACATGCTTTTCCATCAATGGCCTATTTTCCAATAGAAGGAATAGAAAGAAGTGGAAGAAAGGTAGGAGTTGTCTTGCATGACCCAATTCTCTACATTTCCATACCATCTAGTGTGTATAAAATAGGGTCAAGCCAAAGTACAATGTAGATAATGACATAAATAAGAGTTGGTCGATGGAACCTTAGGGAAAATTAATAAGTAAAAATGGAAGTTGGAATTATGCATTTGGTGGAGCTCTGTTGGGAGAGTAAAAAAGAGTAGGACATGAGGGTGAATGGTGGAGCAATAAGAATTCAAGAAATATAGGAAATATTCCTTCTCAATTCCCTTTGGATTCCTTTTGTGAAGAGACCGTTACACAAAGGAGTAGATGCTCAGTCCCACTAATGTGATTTTAGTAATCTTGTCAGCAATATTAACGAATAATCAGGATAAACAAAGAGGCGATATACCATCTCTCAACCAATATTATAATATTATATGCAGGTTCAAGGAGAAAACAGTATGAGCGTCGATAGAAATGATTGCCACCATGGAAAGATTAGCAATTACAACAGGATTTGGAATTTTATTGTGGCTATCAGTGTTTTTTAGTTGTAGAGTAAAGACAAGAGAATGATATGCTAATTATTGTAAATTATTATAGTTAAAGAGATAAAAGAGAGGAAGGATTCCATGGCATATAGAGACCAGAAATAGATAGAGTTGAAATTAAATTTGTTTCACATAAAGGGAGAGTGAAAATGTAAAGATGATTGTTTTCTTTACTTTTCCCATTTTTTTTTATTATAAATATTACCATAAACCTAGTATATATATTCATAATTACCCATTTACCAATATAATAAGCTAAGACATTCATATAACTTTTTCCCATTAAACAATATTAATTAACATATAATAAGCTAAAACATTTATATAAATTTTTCCTATTAAACAATATTAATTAAGACACTACTTCAGACAAAATTATAATTATTTATATATGATGATGATGATGATGGTGATGGTTAACGTCCCCTGAGACTAAATAATGATCTATCGGACCTAAAAAGACAAATTATTTATTTTGATTTAAGATTTTATTCCTATGCTCAAAAAGCTTGGAGAGAAGCCTCCCGAGTTCACTATAATTTTGGCAATGTAAAAAGCTAGGAAGGTCAGTATTGTAACAAAGGTTGTGAAATTGAGATCTGATGTGGTTGTATGCAGGGCACTCTAAGAGGAAGTGGTTTTCATCCTCGATGCTTCTATTCTCACAAATATGGCAGATCCTTTCTATCCATGGCGTTTTAGGAACTACCCAACGGCCAGTTTCACTATGGAGCTCATGAGAATTCGTTCTAATCTTTGCTATATTAATTTTCTTTTTTGAGCTAGTTAGAATAGAGAGATACTTTTGATCTTCAAGGGTGGGGTTGATGACCTTCTTATAATAACTTAATTTTCTTTTAGACGCTAAATCTTTCTCACACCATAATTTTTTTTTGAACTTAGAAGTAACAATATCTTTAATGTTATTTATGTTTTGCAAAGCATCGTTTTCATTGATCTCCCAATAGTTTAACCAGGCCTTTGTGTCCTTATGCCATCCTTGGTTAAGCCTTAGGTGATTTTGGCTGGAATTTAAAGCTATCTTAGGAAGTCTATGATTGTCTATGTTATTGAGCTTGTGCTTTTACATCAGAAACCTGAGCATAGCTAGGCTCTCAATAGAAGAAAGACCTGCTTCTATAAGGAGAATAGGATATGGTGTATTACTTTTAATTTTCAGGTTATAAGTTATAAAACACTTCTGGATTTGCTCAATCTTCCGCCATGATTCTCTGGAGATGTTGTAGCCCCATACTTCACAGCCATATAAGATAACGGGAGTGACTAAAGTTTCAAAGAGGAACTTCTTTTTATCCCACATTACGAGGTTTTCTGTTTTACAGTTATTTTCAAGACCAAAATAAGCTTTCCATCCCCCATTGATTCTTTTCTCAATGCTATGGTTCCAATTGAGCTTGTGATGGATATCAATTCCTAAGTACTTGTAAGAATACACTTCCTCCAATTTATTATTGTCATACGTAAAATTAGCGCAAGTGTCCTTCTTAGATTTGAT
>APFE030225304.1:0-29696 GCA_000404065.3 Pinus taeda | reverse complement strand
AATTATTTATTTATCATTCACTCAATTTTTCGATGCACGTTTCTAGTGGGTGATAGGCTCTTGATAGGTTCAAAGTCAACGATGTAATGGAAGTATCGATGCAGCCAATACTAATAAACTAAAATCTCAATAACGAAAAAATATGCAATATATTATCAAATAAAACAAGAAATCGTTTGACGGGAGAACAAGGCGATGGAAAATGCCACGATTTAGTTAATCTATAGACAGCTACAAACAATATTCGTCAATGCAGGTGAAAAATGCCCAATGGCCGACTGGAAGCAAGATCGTTGTGTGTCAATAATTGGCTGTTTTTCAACAGTGCAGTGCAAAATAATCTTTTGAAGCATAACAAACTTTCTAATTAACAGTGGACATATATATTTTTGGTTTATTTAATATTTTATACAGTTCTGGTTTATTTAATATTGAACACTAATCTATTTATTTTTAATATACAAGTTATAATAAATATGTTATTCATTTTCAATATATAATTATCTATAAAATATTAGATGAATAAAAAAACTATACGTATATACGACTTTGCTCATTTAATACCCATAACAAGCTGCTTACTTTCAGACCTATTTTAATGTATGGTTTATCCCGTGACTTCAAATTTATGAGTTAATAACTCTATGTTTTTATCAAATATATAGTGACATATACGAGGAAAAGATTATTGGTTGAAGTGGGGTGTAGTTTTTCATAGTCTGGCTATGAAAGTAAAGGCTCCGAGGCTTTCTTACAAGGGTCATGAGGCTTTGACTCAGAAGCACATGAACTACATGAACTGCTAAGTGAGACAATCCCGCTCACTCTAGCTCTTACCCCCTTCAAAGTTTTTACTCGGGGTATTGTTAACCTGACATCCCCCCTATCACCTAGGTCTAACCCAGACTTTACCGGTGATCACCAAGGGGTACACATGCCTTACCAGGTCTTACAGTAGTATGCCCATTTACATGCAATAATTTTGACTTCATTAATTATTATTTTTTTTTTTTTTGTTTACTGCTGCTGTGATTTTGATCCATCCTCTCAACAGGTGACGGGTTCAATTCTTGATCCCATCAGATTTCGCATTTTCATGATTGTCCACTTTGGGCCTAAGCCCTCATGGATTTGCTTTTGGACTTACCCCAAAAGGCCTCATACCAATGGAGATATTTCTCTATCCTTATATACCCATGATCCTCCCCACTTCTAGTCAATGTGGGACTTTGGTCGTATACCCAACAGTTTAATGTGCTGAAGGATGGTCATAGGCCTTAATTTATGTTTTAAATTAGAGGCATGGGTCTTAATTTATGTCTAGTTTAGAGGCCCATCATACCCCCTGCTGAAAGTGTTTCTCATCCTCTGAGAAACTTAGTGACCTCACTGTATCTCATCCATGGCCTGGTGGCCTCTCTCTTGTGCATTAAGAATCTTGACTGTAAGCTCTATAAGGACAAGCCAAAAAACATATTTGTGCAAATAAAAATCCTTGTTTCTTGAGACCATTAGTTTGCCTTCTTCCCCTTATCCGAGATGTTTCTTGATTGTTTTTTTAGTTTGGCAAGGTCTTCGACGCCCTTAGCAACATTCTACTACCTTGTTCCACCATTTATTTGCCTTAGGACTGCCTCCTGTAGGATTTATGGGTCACCGTAATTCCTACAGGATCATCCTATAGAAAACATAGTCCCTTTGTAAACTGAAGTAAAGGAGTTGAAAAAATGACATAAATGGTGGAGGAATGAATGGGAATGAGTGGAAAAATAAAAATTTGAGTTAAAGGGGTCTCTTCTTGATCCTCCTTTTCTCTTTGACCGTCCTTCTTGCTGACCTGCAAATGGAAATTTCATGAAAATGGAGAGGATGCTCTCTTTGTCTTTTTTTTTTCAAGAATGAAATGGGATGGATGAATGATAAATAGATAGTGAATATGAAGTGGATGGAGGGCTTGGAGTGGTGTGATGACCTTGGCCTTTGCAAAATTTTCTTCTTTTAACTGCTGACTTCATTCTTTGAAATCATCACCCTTCATAATTTGACTTTTCATCATTGCATGAGTGAAGGAGTAAGTTGTAGTTAACTAGCTAAAGGCAGCTGAGGTTGCTAACAAATCCCTAGCTTATATAACCTCATCTCTCATGCATTGACAACCAATTTCTAACTATAACATTCTCAAGAGAAGAGGTCAAGAATATTGCATACTTGTACCTACCTGATGGTTGTTGGAGAGATATGCATGCTACTGCTGAGTTGATGTTGATGTGCAGGTGTTGGATGGTGATGTTGATGATCCTAATGCTACGACTAAGCTTTGGAGAGGCTTCTTTGACCTCTGGATCTCCTTTAAAACTATTCACTGCCAATCCTCTAGGTGTTGTTTTGTATCCTATAGGTTTATAGGATAGCGACTTATTCTGTCCATATCTCCCAAACGGTAGACTAGATTGAGCTAAAACGTTTTGAACATTTTTCCATCATTATTATACACCTCCCCATAGAACAGTTTTGGTCAATGGTTGCACGGATATCGAGAAAAACTAAAAATGGCTGAAGATGATGGAGGCCAATTTCTTGGAATCCATGCACTAGAATTTTCTAAAATTGCTTGGACATGTTACCATCATCCATATGTATCTCCCCATGAAACAAATTTTTAAATGGATGCATGGATATTGAGAAAATGTAAAAATGGCTGAAGATGATGGAGGCCAATTTCTTGGAACCGTGAACTAGACATTTTTGAAGTTTATTGAGCATGTTACCATCATCCATATACATCTCTCCCTAAAAAAACTTGGCAAATGGATGCATGGTTTTCAAGTTATGGCAAAAAAAAATTTCTTCTCTATGTATTTTTGCATCCTATAGTAAAACAAAGCATCCTATAGTTTTTTAGGACAACAAGGAAAATGAGTGGTATAAGCTTGAGAATGACGGGTGGATGGTGAAAATAGATGAGGGTGATGGATTGGCATGGCCTTGGCCTTGTTGGAGAATCTAAGTGAAGTAGGAGAGAGTCAAAATTTGACTTGTTTTGACTAGGATTGACCCATTTTCTTTTGGTACCAACTTGTTCTTGTTGCTTGCAAATGTTGGAGAGTACTTGCATCCATGGAGCAAGGATTCTTTTATTTTTTTCTCTTATTTTTTTGTTCTAGGCCTACTAGCCATCTCAATGAGGATTTCAACTAGTAGGTTTACATAGGCTCCTCAAAGGAGGTTTTCACTTAAGATTTTTTTTTTTCTTTCTTTCTTCTTTTTTCAACCCATTGATCGCCTCATGGAGGTTTCACTTAGGATCTTCTTTTTTTCTCGTTTTTTTTTTTTTTTCCAACCCATTGGCCACCTCATGGAGGTTTTCAATCAATGAGCCAATATGAGGTGCCTCCAAGAAGCTTTTCACCTTAGATTTTTATTTTTTCCTGTTATTTTTCATTTTGTTTTTTTTGTTTTTTTCCTTCTACCCTACCCTACTTGAAAAACAAAATCACTTTCAAGTATAATAATGCTTCCAATGGTGCCATGTGCGCATCAAGATGAGAGAAAAAATGATGTGGAGGCTTGAATTTTATTCATTGACATGTACCTGGATTTCAAAGACTAAATGATTTGACTTTGAAAGGATCAATCATAGTTGAGGAAGAGAGTGATGCTACAACTTAGTGACTGTCTCGAACCATATTTCAATATAGTTGTGATGTCCTTGGTCCTTTTGCTGATCTGGATCATTCTTCATGTCTTCTTCTACCATGACCTTCAAATATTCCTCTTTTTACTGATTTTTCTCTTGAATACATGGGGGATTTGATGGTAACCATAAAGGAGTTCTCTCTATCTCTAATTTTGGTGTCTGCTCTTCATCAATTGTAGCCCATGGTTCTGTGATCTTCTCATTTGAATCTTCTTCTTTTGGATGTGGTCCTTCAATGATATCAAGATGATCTCTTTTTTGCAATACTCTTCCTGAGCTATGGTGAATACCATTGAGCTCAAGAGGAGTTGTTGGAAGTGTTGTACCTCAGGATTGTAAGTGGGTTGAGCTACTTCAATGTGTGGGTTTGGAAATGGTGGTACAGGTAGTTGAGTGGGAGTGTATATTTGAGATGGATGTGGATGGGGTTGTGGTTATGGTGGAGGTGAATGGTAAGGATAACATGGAGTTTGGTATGGAGGATATTAAGGAAAATACTCAAGATATTGTGGATAGCTCCCATAAGTTCCTTGCCAACCTTGTTGCCAAGATTGGTTTTGGGGTTGGGATGTCCAATGTTGTCAAGGAAAAGGTGTCTTCCAATTACTTTCAGGTGGATATGCATGACCTTGAAATTGGGAATTAGGCTATTGCATCATATCAGGCTGAATAAGTTGCCATGGTCCTCTTGGAGCTACATAACATTGTTGCATTGGCAATTGACTTGCTTCCATTGTTCTCTTGGTGAACTTCCTTCAACCTTGGTAATGATGGACAATGTTTAACATCCTGTGATTTTGCAACAAAAATATCAACATTTTCATTTCCTTCATCATGCATCCTTAACATTTATACTTGTTTTTTTAGATTGCTAATAATTTCTGTTTTAAAATCATAAAAAAATTTCCAAGTTTAGCTGGACTTACCGATCTTGATGATGATTTACCTAATCTTGCTTTTCCTCTTGATATGTGTTTGCATGTTTCACAAATTTCATCAAATGATAATTGGTATACATCACCTCTACTCATGATATTAAGGAGATCAATCCATTCATCCCTAATCATTCTAAGTAAGAGGGTTTTTAGTGTGTCAGATCCTAAATGGTGTAGCTTTTCCCTCTTAACATTATACATGAACCTCTCTATTAGATCTTCAAGGCTCTCATATTCTCTTTGATTCATTCTAAAGATATCTTCCTTAAGATCATGATCTTTATATTTTTTTAGGAATATCTTTTGCATATCATTCCATGATCTTACTGAATTACTCCCTAAACTCATGAACCATTTAAGAGCTCTATCCTTCAATGTTGCTAGAAACAATCTCATTTTTTGAGTTTTTAATAAGTAACCATAAGATCTACAGACAATCTCAAATTCAAAGAGAAAGGTTTATGGATCCTTTGACCTTAGACCATGAAATTTTGGAAGAAAAGATGGAGGGGTGTTCTTCATGTGCACACTTTCATCAGTATCTTGAATGGGAAATCTGATAGGATCTTCCTCACTATCATCATCGCCATAAATTTCTTCTACATTCTTTGTCGTCTTCTTCTTTTACCTACAAAAGTGAATTGTGAGATGGATCTTACTGCACCATGTGATAAAATGCGAGGGTGGGTTGGTGTTGGAGAATTTTATTTTTGTTTTTATGATTGAATTAAAACTATAATGCAATGCAATTTTCTACTTTTGAAATTTAATAAGCCTAATGAAAATATTTCTTTTTGTTTTTGCAAAAATTAAAAAGAAATGAATCAACTAGGGAAGAAAATGATACATATATTGACACCTCCATAGTAATGGCACCAAAAAGTGATGTGCCTTGGTATTGGTACAAGAATGCTACAACTCCTAAGGCTACCAAGTTTAATTATCAACCCGGGGTTCGTATAAACTTAACAGGTGTCAGGACTATATGTGTGGCATACAATGTGTCCTTCCTTTGCTATCATGATGGAATGGAGTGCATGGACTGAAGTCAAATCCTAAACTAATTTCAGAAAATGAAATGTTTGAAATGGAACCTTAACCTATTGCAAGAAAGAAAGTACAAGGAATGAGACAGAAATTCAATGCTAAATCACACCATTTCCTCATTAACCACCAAGAAACTATGTTTTGCAATAATGCTAAATTATCCTGAACCAAATGCTGCTATATAAGCATGGAAGTAACAAGAATCAAACATCACTAATGTGTAAGTAAAGGGACGAAAATAAATCTGTTTTTGTTTTTTTGTCTTTTCATGCAAAATCAAGTATGCAAACTAATTTATTTTGGTTATGTGGAAGGTGAATTAAGGATGTTGGAGGTTGGATGGAAGGGTTATATATGGTTGGATGGTGTGGGAGACTCTTGGGAGGCTTTTGGTGACTTCCTAGAGGTTTTCTCTCAATTCTCCCTCAAAACAGGCCATTTCAGGAAAATCTACAGGATGTACTAGAAACCTACAAAATTACAGTGGACCTACAAGATACATTTGAGAGTAAAGTGTGAGGTGTTGGAGGTGATGGGAGGCCTAGGAAAGGTGTTTTATGGGTGGAAAGTAGTGGGAAAATTCCTAGGACCACTCAGAACTCAAAACCAAAGTCGAAAGATTGATGGATTCACTCAAAAAGCTTGGAGAAATTTCCTTGTGAAATGATGAAATTCGTGACGGTTTAATGACCAGGAAAATCAAATCCAAATTGGATGGGACAATTTTTTTTTTATTAAATAGGATTTCTTAGGTCCTTATTCCAATTGGAAACACTCAAAATTACCTATGCAAAAAAAATAAAAAAACATTACTAGTCGAAAATCTAGAAATTCGAGAACTAGTGAGCTAGTAAATCTAAAAAATGCCTAACCAAATCGAGTGAAAATGCAATGGGGTGATTATTTTTATGAACTATGATGTTTTTCTTATCTAATGCAAGTGGAATCAAGTCAATTGAAGCTCGTTAGCATGCTCTGAAAAATAGCAGAAATTTACTGTTCTTTGCTAAAAAGGAGGTCCAACAATCGAGATTTGGGAGTAAGAAGACTAATCCAAGAAACTAAATGATTATTATGAAATTCCAAATATTTTCCAAGGATGAAATAATGCTTTTGATCCTGTAAAAGAACCTACATCAACCATTTAACTCAATCCTACAAAAAGAAATCATTAATACTAAATGCAAAAATAGAAAGGAATAAAAACTAGAGATGCATGTGAATAAGCAATGAAAAGAAGGAAAGAAAATGATACAAAATGGATTTGAGGTTCCTGGAATGGCCAAGCCCAAGGAAAATTAGAGACCTATGGAGGAGAACAAGATTTAGAAGTTGTACATGACACTAATATTCATTATTTTCATCAATAGAATTACATCCTTGCAACAAAATACAATGGAGCTGCAAAAATACAAGCTCTCTCCACAATAACACTAATGAAAATATCTCTCTAGAGAAAAATTAGACTTTTTACTTATATAAAATGATTAGGAATCATTCCCCATGAATGGAAGAAGCTTTCCACACAAAAATCCTTTGATTACTGGATCTAGCTCCCAATACTAGGAATTTGCATTAAATGGCAGGGAACACATTCCTACATTTTCTCAATAATTCCCTAGAGGAAAATTAGACTTGGTACTTATACAAAATGTTTATGGATCATTCCCCATGAATGGAGGAATCTTTCCCCACCGAAATCCCTTGATTAGTGGATCTTCTCCCTTGATTAGTGGAACACCTTCTTAGATTTTCTCAATCTTTGGAGTTCCAAAATTTGTGCCATAATTCCATAATATCTTGTTGAATTATTATTTATTATTGATCCTCCAGTAGTAGGGAACAAGTCCATAAAATATGTCCTCCTCCAACTCTTCATAATTTGCCCAGCATTCTCATAATATTCCACAAAAAATAAATAATATTAGGCACAAATATTCAATTGTTCATAAGCCTTCCTAATGAATATATTAAAGTTAAAAATAAATTATCTAATGCAAAAAGAGAGGTTTAATGTGTTGAAGGATGGTCATAGGCCTTAATTTATGTTTTAAATTAGAGGCATGGGCCTTAATTTATGTCTAATTTAGAGGCCCTTCAGTGTGTCACCATGGGGAGCCCCAGTGTTATTTTTTAAAAAGAAAGATGGAACTCTGTGCATGTGTATGGATTATCACCAACTAAACAAGGTGACTATTAAAAATAAATACCCCTTACCCCAAATTGATGAATTGTTTTACCAAGTGAAAGGGGCGACAATGTTCTCAAAGATTGATCTACGTTCAGGGTACCATCAGATCAGAATAAAAGAAGAAGATATAGTAAAAAAAACATTTAGAACTCTTTATGAGCATTACGAGTTCATGGTCTTACCCTTCAGGCTGACCAATGATCTTGCAACCTTTATGTGTCTTATGAACAATATATTTCATCAATATTTGGACAAATTTGTGTTAATTTTTATTGATGATATACTAATTTATTCCCGCAGTATGGAAGAACATAAAGAGCATCTTAGAATAGTATTGTAGACTCTTAGAGAACACCAATTTTATGCTAAATACAACAAGTGTGATTTCTTTAAGGAACAGATTCAATATCTAGGCCACATCGTTACCAAGGATGGAATCACGATGGACCTAGAAAAGATAAATACCATAATGGAGTGGTCTTTACAAAAGGATGTAGCAGATATAATATCATTTATGGTTCTAGCCGGGTATTACAGAAGATTTGTCGAAGGTTTTTCCAGAGTAGCATACCCCATTAGCTCCCTATATAAGAAAGGAAAAGCCTTCAAGTGGACAATAGAATGCCAAAGAAGCTTTGGCCAGCTTAAGCATTTATTAACCACTATGCCTAGTCTGAGCATTGTAGATCCAAATAAGGATTATGTATTCTCCACTAATGCTAGCAAGGAAGGAGTGGGTGGTGTCTTAATGCAAGAAGGCAAAGTGATTTCCTATGAGTCTAGGAAATTCAAAGAGTACGAACAAAAGTATTCCACCTATGATTTAAATTTGAAAGTTGTCATTCATGCACTAAAAAAGTGGCGGCATTATTTGATGAGAAAGAAATTTCTCCTAATGAATGATCATCATAGCTTAACAAACTACCTTAAATAGCCCACTGTGAATGCCAGACAAGACAAATGTGTTGACTTCTTAAGAAGTTTTGATTTTGAGATCAAACACTTGAATAGTAAGGATAATCGGGTCGCAGATGCTTTGAGTCAAAAGGTACATTGCATTTATGAAATCTCTTATAGTGAGATATGGACCACCTTCCAAGAATTAATCGAGGAAGGAGCTAGACAGGATCTAGACAGTCCTAATGGCAACAAGCAAAAACCTTGAGCAAGCATAAACAATAGATGGGATATGAGATAAACCATGAAGGATTTCTAATTTACAAAGGAAGATTGTGTGTGCCTAACCAAAAGAATATTAAAGACTTAATATTAGATGAATATTATAAAAGCCCCTATGTAGGCCACCCAGGATACCAGAAGTTGATTACAGTGCTTAGGAAGGAATACTTCTATCCTAGCATGAAGAAGGATGTAGCGGAGTATCTAAAACGCTGCTCGGAATGTTAGTAAGTGAAAACAGAACATCAACATACAGCCAGATTATTGCATTCACTACCAATTCCGGAATGGAAGTGGCAAATCATTTCCATCAATTTCATCACAGGATTACCCAAGTCCAAAAAGCAAAATGACCCAATTGTGGTGGTAGTGGATAAGCTGAGAAATTTTGCTAATTTCATACCCGTGCAATCAACCTAAAAGGTTATGTAGATCGTCAATAAATTCATGCAAAACATTTTTTGGTTACATGAACTACCAAAATATATAATCTCTAATCGTGATGTAAAATTTACATCAACCTTCTGGAAATCCTTATTTGAAGGATTGAGCACACACCTAAATTTTCACACCGCATACCACCCTCAAATGGATGGGCAAACCGAACGGGTAAATAAGGTATTGGAGGACATGCTGCGAACTGATGTTATGCAACAACCTTCCAAATAGGAAGATTACCTACACTTGGTAGAATTTGCCTACAACAATGGCTATCACATATATTTGCAAATGAGCTCGTTTGAAGTTCGGTATGGATGCAAGTGTCAAACCCCTTCCATTTAGGGAGGACCAGAAGATAAATTGATGCTGGGACCTGAGATGCTAAAAGAAATGGAGGAAAAGGTCAAACAAGTTTTCTCGAATTTAAAAGCCACTCAAGATTGACAAAATAACTTTGATGATCGAAAGAGGAGCTTTAGGGAATTTCAAATTGGAGACCATGTTTATGTGAGGTTATGGCCAAAGAAAAGTACATTACAATGGGGCAGGTGTGCCAAATTGGAACCTCGATTTTGTGGCCCTTTTCAGGTCTTGGCCCAAGTTAGACCAGTGTCCTACCAACTCGCCTTAACCATCCATGTTCGAATACGAAACGTCTTTCATGTTTCGGTGTTGACAAGATATGTTTATGATCCTAAACATATAATTAATTGGCAAGGCATACAAGTAAATGATTTTACAATCTGCCAAAAATAAAATATTAATAGCTCAAGGAAGTGACTAAAATATTTTTTATTGTAGGTTGAACCAGAAGGCGAGTTCTTGGACAAACCTCTGGCTATACTCGATTAGAGAGAAGTAACATTGTGGAAACAAGTTATCACCAAGGTTAAAGTGCAATTGCAGCACTTTGGGCCAGAAGAGGCCACCTGGGAAGATGAGCAGGTCATAAAGGAAGCTTTTATGGGTTTGTTTATAGTAGGAAAACATCGAGATGGTGTTTGATTTCAGGAGGGGAAGATGTGATGTCCCTAGGAAAAACATTGTACTACAGTAAAAGCAAAAGAATGGATTTTTATTATTTTATAACATTTGAACTATTGATTAAATTTTGTTAATTAAGAATGAGAATTAATTGAGAGAATTAACAAATCTTGTAACTCTCTTTCATATCAAGAATTTGGGGAATAGGTAGTTACCTAACCCTAACTACTTTTCCTAATTATGTATTCAACAACAAAGAAATAAAGATGGTAATGAGAAAGTACCTAAGAGAAGAACTTGGAGAGGGAAAAAGAAGGAAATTTTGTCATGCTCGAAGGATAGACGAGAAAAGAGAGATAAGTCTAGTGATGACCAGAGAGCCTGGATTACTATGATGGCAAGTCTTTCACGAGACATCAGTCTTGTGAGCAAGAGCTCAAGGGGAGACTTGGCCTAAAAGAAAGTATCATGGTTGGGAGGATAAATCTATGAAGTAAAAGGAGACTTTGATTGATTTAAGTCTGTTTACAAGTAAGTACTAAGTCTTTTGTTACTTAAGCATTTAACTATGTAAATAGTAACCCTTATATTAGTGTAACTGGTCTAAGGATGGAATTGTAGTAAGTAGAGAAATGCAACAGTAAAAGAGAACTAATTGAATTCATGATGTTTTAAAAGAAGAGAGATTGTAGAGACTTTTAACTAGAATGCAATAGTGTTATGGAAATTATAAACTAAACTGAGAAATACACTTCCATGTGCCTTTACAGTAGGGAAAAACCTGTCACTGTAATAAATATAATGAGTTTTGTGACTACGAATACAAAAGATGATACAGTCACTATTAAATACCTAGTTAGTGAAAGTGTATATTTTCTAAATAAAACAACATACAACATTAAGGATCTTTAAAAGACTTAGCTAGATAGTTGATGCATTTACAGTCAGAATATCGAGGCAATTCTAGAAAATCAAATAGCTTTGATGCTAATATGTACATATATACAGACAAAAATGATCATTTAATTTCAAAGCGACTAACTGCTAATAAAAACCCTCATGGCTGGACTGGGAGTTGCCACAAATCTCTAAGCATAACCAAATTTACAACTGATATTATGTAACTGATATATAAACCCCTTCTAACAAGGTTGTTTCGACTCCTATGAAAGTAGGACAAGCGGCCAAAGATTTCCCTGTAAAATATCAATGAGATGAAGCAGTCAGACAGGGTTTTCCCCAAGGGGTCTTCCCCTTCCACCCAACCGATATGCAAGCCAATAGTAATCTCCATCGAGTACAACAAAAACCCTCTCTTTGTGGGTCAAGACGGTAATAAATGAAGATTCTCTAAAATAAATAATATAGACGAATCTAGGGCCTCAAAATAAGAAATCAAGAACTTCCACCCAGCTAGATAAAGAGTTAGATAGCAATAATCGAACCAAGAAGAATGACACCCTCTGGGATAAAACCCTTATTCAAGAATTTGTAAAGAGAGCACTTGTAAAGGAAAAATAGCGAAAGTATGAAATAGAAACCAATATCGAATTGAGAATTGAACCATGAGCATCCAGACCATAACAAATATAGAGAACAAAGATGGGGCACATGATTAATTGCATGAAACACTCAAGTTAAATACATTTTTGTATCTGTCAAATGGAGGAAAACCCTATTTAGTACAAAATTACAGTAATACCCTACAACAAAGGAAAACCTCCATTGGAGCTCGACTTCATAAATTACACGTGAAGCTTAGTAGTGAAATACGCTCAAAAGGTCCATCTTAACCTTAAAACCAAATAAGCATAACCATCTTTGATTTATAGTGCCTAGAAGAGATCAACCTCTTCATAACCCTCATAGTCAAAAAGGGACAAAAACTTATCCAAAATCCCTACGCAAAATATGACGTAGCACTGTGACAGTGCATCGAAGGTGGTGCATTGTTTCATAGCCTAGAGCACCAGTGAATCCTCCAAAGTCACCTGTAACCAAACCCATAACCATGTAGACATTAGAAGCTATAAGTAAAGATGCATATTCCATAGAAAATCTTACCAGATAATTATCATATGAGTACCTATCAAAGATGCGCGATGGACTAGGTCTCCTACTGAAACCAAACAAGGCATATAGCTCCACAAATGCAAAGGAATCTCTCAGGAAGCCTGTAATGGTTCATAAGTTAAGTCAGTCCGCCAATGGCCATCATCAGATTTTTGCACACCAAAACTCAATAAGTGAAATTGTAAACTCACATTTTTTATAATCCAAGCTACCAGGAAAAGTTTCCACCATCGGATGGGATCGAGACAGTCGATTTGTCGATGAAGTGAGGATGTTAAGGAGGAATGACCATCTGGTAGGTGGACGGCAGACATGCCGGGAGATACTCTTGCCAATGCTCTGGAGTACTGAAGGCAATAAGTTAGAATATATGTAAAGATCTGTCAGATTTATTATATTAATATGTATAATGGTACAAAGTTAATCCAACATCGATTAATGTGACAGACATGGAACTCAACCATCAATATTAAGGTTATGATGTTGATAATCATTTGTAGTTTATAAAAGTGCATTCAGATATTTATTCAATGTTTAAAATGATTTCCATGGATTATATATATAGATATATAGATATATATAAAGTGCAATGAATATAAGAAATTATTGGGTTCCATATCATTATAGAAATTACTATAGGGTAATATAGCCAAAGAATTATTTTTTTTAAGTGGATATATGACAAGTGGTATCAAAGCGCTCAGGTTACAAAAATGAGGCCTCTCGAAACTAATGTTTAACAGTTGAGTGATGATTTTTTTCTTTAAAGTAAAACAAGTACAAATAGCTAGCATGATGAGAATAGACAACACATAACACGTAGCCATTCCAAGTCTAGGACCTACAAAAATTCTAGAAACTAACCTGGAAGTTTGGGTGCAATTGGAGGAACCACACAACACCAATACTACCATTCTAGAAACAGCACAAGAGATGAAAATTAAATTGGCATGGCTAAGATCAGATAATGCGAGGTTGATGCAGGAATGGGAGAAGATTATGAATATCCTTTCGGATAGACAGAACTAGCATCAGCCAATTCCGAGCTCAGAATATAGAAAAATGTATGGAGAACATGAATATCGGACAGAGTATCAAGAGACAGAATGGGGGGGGAGAAAATCAGGAAGAAAAATCTGATAATGCATCATAACACAAGACACAAAAAAAGACAAGAGATAGAACTACAGGGAGAATTCGGAAAATAAAATCACCCCTATTTGATTGTGAGCAAGAAGAGGTAGTGGAAGACTGGCTTATCAATATGAATAAGTACTTCCATTTGTATGAATACGACCATAACTTAAAAGCCCGCCTGGCCATTTTTCAGTTGTAAGGGAAAGCCAACCTATGGTGGGAAGAGGTAAAGACTCTGTGTGGAGTAAATTAATAGAGAATTGCATTGGAAAAGATCCAGAGATACTTTAAGGAAAGTTATTTAACCGAACGATTCTACGATGAAAAATCAGAGGAGTTTCATGACTTAAGATTGGGACAACTAACCATGGATGAGTTCATCACTAAATTTACATCCTTACTTTGGTATGTACCTTACATACGAGAGGAGAAGGCGAAGGTGTAGTGATTTATCAGTAGTCTACCTTTGTTTATGAAGGAGTGCCTCAATTCGACAACCCAAAAACCATGGATGAGGTTATAAGAAAAGCTCGAATATGTTATGAGTAAAAAAGTTAGAAGGGAGATATAGGAAGAAAGTGGATTGATGAAAAGGGGATTAATTCCCTATTGGTAGCAAGGGAACCAAGTCTGTAATTAATAAAGGACTTCACAAGGGAAAAATTAATAGAAATGTTAATAGAAACCAAACAAGATTTAGAGTTCCTAATGAATCCAAGACCACTGAATAGTCAGGCCGAATAGAATTTGAACTCGCAGCAAGACCCCCAGTACAATGTTGGGGATGTGGAGGGACGCACTACATTAAAAATTGTCTCAATCGCAAAGGAACAGATCAGATCTCACAGATTCAGGAGGCATCACCTGTAAAAGGATTAGCTCAGATCATTCCCAAAATCAATGCTACCCTTCAAGACCACCAGGCGGAGTACCAGCCCACCACGGTGAAATTCGAAGGTAAATTTTTTGACAAAAATATATATGTTTTAATTGACCTAGGAGCTAATTTAAGTTATGTTAGCCCTAAGATAGTTGATCAATTTTGTTTGCAAGCTATCAAATTCAAGAATCTTGGGTTAGTACAGTTAGCCACAGGGGAAAAAAGGAGAGTATTGGCTAAAGTCAACGATTGCATGTTGAAAATAACAAATCAATCCCTAAAGGCAGATTTGAACGTGTTTCCCTTAGGATATTATGATGTCCTATTAGGTATGGACTCGGTGGAAAAACATTGTTCCCTTATAAACTGTAAAACTAAAACCATCTACTATATAGATGAGGAAGGAAAAAGGTATGAAATGCAAGGTATTTTAAGGGCATTAAAACTAAGACTAATAATCGCTTCACTATTGGCAAAATGTATTAGAAAAGGATGTCAAATTTATGCAATTAAGGTACGATTTTCCAACTCGAAGGAAAAGCAAAATTGTTTTGAAAATATACCTATAATACAAAATTTTCCAAATGTATTTCCTGAGGAAATTACACGACTTCCTCCAAAAGGAGATATATATTTCACCATCGAATTGGTACTAGGAGCAGCTCCAATGTCTCGAGCTCCATATCGTATGACCATTCCAGAGTTGACAAAATTAAAAATGTAACTACAAGAACTGTTAGAAAATAATTACATCTATCCCAGTGTGTCACCATGGGGAGCCTCAGCGTTATTCGTTAAAAAGAAAGATCTAACTCTATGCATGTGCATGGATTATCACCAGCTAAAAAAGATGACTATTAAAAATAAATACCCCTTACCCCACATTGATGAACTGTTTGACCAAGTGAAGGGAGCGACAATGTTCTCAAAGATTGATCTACATTCAGGGTACCATCATATCATAATAAAAGAAGAAGACATAGAAAAAACAACATTTAGAACTTGTTATGGGCATTATGAGTTCGCGTTATTACACTTTGGGCTAACCAATGCTCCCGCAACGTTTACGTGTCTTATGAAAATTATATTCCATCAATATTTGGACAAATTTATGTTAATTTTTATTGATGATATACTGATTTATACCCGCAGTATGGAAGAACATAATGAATATCTCATAATAGTACTGGAGACTCTTAGAGAACACCAGTTGTATGGTAAATACAACAAGTGTGATTTCTTTAAGGAACAGATTCAATATCTAGGCCGCATCATTAGCAAGGATGGAATCACGGTGGACCTAGAAAAGATAAAGACCATAATGGACTGGTCTGTGCCAAAGGATGTAGCATATTTAAGATCAGTTATGGGTCTAGTCGAGTATTACAAGATATTTGTCGAAGGTTTTTCCAGAGTAGCATACCCCATTACCTCGCTACAAAAGAAAGGAAATGCCTTCAAGTGTACAACAGAATGCCAGAGAAGCTTTGACTAGCTTAAGCATTTACTAACCATTGCACCTATTCTGAACATTGCCGATCTAGATAAGGATTATGTAGTCTACCCTAATGCTAGCAAGGAAGGAGTGGGTGGTGTCTTAATGCAAAAAGGCAAAGAGATCGTCTATGATTCTAGGAAACTCAAGGAGTACGAACACAAGTATTGTGCCTATGATATAGAGCTGACAATTGTCATTCATGTGAAAAAAATGTGGCCGCATTATTTGATGGGAAAGAAATTTATCCTAATGACTGATCATCACATCTTAACTAAGTACTTTAAACATCCCACTTTGAATGCCATATAAGCTAGATGGATTGACTTCTTAAGCGGATTTTATTTTGAGATCAAACACTTGAAGGGTAAGGAGAATGCTTTGAGTCGAAAGGTACATTGCATTTATGAAATCTCTTACAGTGAGATACGGACCACCTTCTAAGAATTAATCAAGGAAGTAGCTGGATAGGGTCCAAAATATCAGTCCTTATGGCAGCAAGCAAAAACCTTGAACAACCATGAAGGCTTGCTAATTTAAAAAGGAATATTGTGTGTGCTTAACCAAAAGAATATTAAAGACTCAATATTAGATGAATATCACAAAAGCTCCTATGCAGGCCACCCTGGATACCAAAAGTTGATTACAACACTTAAGAAGGAATACTTATGGCCTGACATGAAGAAGGATGTAGTGGAGTATCTAACACGTTGCCTAGAATATCAGAAAGTGAAAACAGAACATCAACATCCAACCGGATTATTGCATCCACTACCAATTCTGGAATGGAATTGGGAGACCATATCCATCGATTTCATCACAAGATTGCCCATGTCCAAAAAGCAAAAAGACTCAATCATAGTTGTAGTGGATAAGCTGAGGAAGTTTGTTCATTTCATACCCATGCAACCAACCTACAAGGCTATGCAGATCACCAATATGTTCATGCAAAACATTTTCTGGTTACATGGACTGCCAAAATCTATAATCTCCGATCATGATGTAAAATTTACATCAGCCTTCCGAAAATCCTCATTTGAAGGATTGGGCATATAGCTAAATTTTAGCACCAGATACCACACTTAAATGGATGGTCAAACCGAATGGGTAAATTAGCTATTGGATGACATGCTACGAACTTATGTTATGCAAAAACCTTCCAAATGTGAAGATTGCCTGCACTTGGTAGAATTTGACTACAACAATGGCTATCACACATCTTTGCAAATGAGCCTGTTTGAAGTTCTGTATGGATGTAAGTGTCGAAACCCTTCTAGTTGGGGAGGGCCGGAACATAAATTGATGCTGGGACCTGAGATGCAAAAATAAATGGAGGAACTAGCCAAAAAGGTTCTCTCCAATTTAAAAGCCCCTCAAGATCGATGAAAGAACTTTTTTGATTGAAAGTGGAGCTTCAGAGAATTCCAAATTTGAGACCATGTTTATGTGAGGGTACAGCCAAAGAAAAGTACATTACAATGGGGCGGGTGTGCCAATTGGCACCTCAGTTTTGTGGCCCTTTTTATGTCTTGGCCCAATTTGGACCAATGGTCTACCAACTCACCTTACCCAACCATATTCAAGTAAACAACGTCTTTCATGTTTTGGTGTTAAAAAGATATGTTTATGATCCAAAACATATAATTAATTGGCAAGAAGTATAGGTAAATGATCTTACAATCTGGAAAAAATAAAATATTAATAGCTCAAGGAAATGACTAAAGTATTTCTTTTTGTAAGTCGAACGGGAAGGTGAGTTCTCAGTCGAACCTCTGGTTATTCTCAATTAGAGAGAAGGTACCACTGAGGTTAAAGTCTAATGGCAACAATTTGGGCTAGAAGAGGCCACCTGGGAAGATGAGCAAGTCATGAAAGAAGCTTTTCCGAGTCTGTTTGCAGCAAGACAACATCAAGATGATGTTTGATTTCAAGAGGAGGGGGAGATGTGACATCCCCAGGAAAAAACTGTAATAATTTTATTTACTGTAGTAAAAAAAAAAGATTGGATTTTTATTATTTTATAACATTTGAACTATTTATTAAATTTTGTTAATTAAGAATGAGAATTTATTGAGAGTGTTAACAAACCTTGTAACACTCTTTCATATCAAGAATTTGGGGAATAGGTAGTTACATAATCTTAACTACTTTTCCTGATTATGAATTCTCTAAGAAAGAAATCAAGACGGTAATGAGAAAGTACCCGGGAGAAGAACTTGGAGAGGGAAAAAGAAGGAAATTCTGTCATGGTGGAAGGATAGATGGGAAAAGAGAGCTAGGTCTGGTGATGAACAGATAGATTGGATTACTCTGACTGTTAAGTCTTGCAAGAGACATCAGTCTTGTGAGCAAGAGTTCAGGGGCTGACTTGGCCTGAAAGTAAGTCTCATGGTTGGGAGGATAAATATGTGAAGTAAAAATATACTTTGATTGATTTAATTATGTTTACAGGTAAGTACTGAGTCCTCTCTTACTTAAGCATTTAACTGTGTAAATAGTAATTCTTGTATTGGTGTAATTGGTCTAAGAACAAAATTGTAGTCAATAGAGAAATGCAACAATAAAAGAGAACTAGTTGAATCCATGTTGTTTTTAAAGAAGAAAAACTGTAGAGACTTTTAACTAGAATGCAACAATATTACGGAAATTATAAACTAAAACAGAGAAATACACTTCCATATGCTTTTACAATAGGGAAAAACCTGTCACTGTAATAAATATAATGAGTTCTGTGACTTAGAATATAAAATACGATATAGACACTGTTAAATACCTACTCAGTGAAAGAGTATATTTTCTAAATAAAACAACATACAACGTTAAGGATCTTTAAAAGACTTAGCTAGATAACTGATACATTTACAATCGAAATTTTGGGACAATTCTAGAAAAACAAATAGCTTTGATGCTAATATGTACATATATACAGACATAAATGATCATTTAATTTCAAAGCAACTAATTTCTAATAGAAACCCTCGAGCTAGGTCACGAGTTGCCACAAATTTCTAAGCACAAGAAAGTTTACAACTAAAATTACATAACTGAGATATAAACTCCTTCTAGCAGTGTTGTTTTGACCCCTAAAGGTAGGAAAAGCGGCCAAAGATTTCCCTATAAAATAT
This sequence comes from Pinus taeda, assembly GCA_000404065.3. Classification (NCBI taxonomy): domain Eukaryota; kingdom Viridiplantae; phylum Streptophyta; class Pinopsida; order Pinales; family Pinaceae; genus Pinus; species Pinus taeda. Next base: position 10,512 of record APFE030225304.1, on the reverse strand, counting down.
CATTAAGATGAAGCAGTCAGACAAGGTTTCCCCCAAGGGGATTTTCCCTTTGTCCCATCCTATATGCAAACCAATAGTAAGCTCTGTCGAGTACAACAAAAGCCCTCCCTTGATGATTCAAGACCCTGCTAAATGAAGATTCTCTTAAATAAATAATATAGACAAATCTAGGGCCCGAGAGTAAGAAATCAAGAACTCCCACCCAGCTAGCTAAAGAGTTAGATAACAATAATCGAATCAAGATGAATGAAACGCTCCGGGATAAAATCCTTAACCAGGAATTTGTAAATAGAGCATTCGTAAAGGCAAAATAGTGAAAGTATGAAATAAAAATCAATATCAAATTGAGCATTGAACCATGAGCATCCAGACCATAGAAAATATAGAGAACAAAGATGTGACACATATTTAATTGCATGAAACGCTCAAGTTAAATACACTTATGTATCTGTCAAATAGAGGAAAACCCTCTTTAATACAAATTATAGTAATATCCTACAACAAAGGAAAACAACCATTGGAGCTCGACTTCCTAAATTACACCTGAAGCTTAGTAGCAAAATATGCTCGAAAGATCAATCTTAAACTTAAAACAAAACAAGCATAACCCTCTCTGGTTTACAGTGCCCATAAGAGATCGACCTCTTCAGAACCCTTAGAGTTGAAAAGGTACAAGAACATACCTGGAACCCCTGTACAAAATATGACATAGCACCATGATAGTGCATTGGAGGTAGTGCCTTGTTTCATAGTTTGGAGCACCAGTGAATCCTCTGAAGTCACTTGCAACCAAACCCATAACAATGCAGACTTTAGAAGTTGTAAGTAAAGATGCATATTCCAAATAAAATCTTACCAGACAATTAGTGTATGAGTACTTCTGAGAGATGTGCGATGGACTAGGTCCCCCACTAAAACCAAACTAGGAGTATCACTCTGCAGTTAGAAAGGAATCGTTCGAGAATCCTGTAAGGGTTCATAAGTTAAGCTAGTCCATCTAAACCATCACCGGATTTTTACGCACCAAAACTCAATAAGTAAAATTGTAAACTCACACTGTGGATAACCCAAGCCACCAAGAAAAGTTTCCACCATGGGATGGGAGCGACACAGTTGAACCGTCGATGAAGCAAGGATGCCGAGGAGGAACAACCATCTAGCAGGTGGATGACAGACATGTTGGGAACTGCTCCCACCAAGGCTCGAAAGTACCAAAGGAAATAAGTTAGAATAAATGTAATGATCTGTCATATTTATAATATCAATATGTATGGTACAGAGTTAATCCGACATCGATTAATGTGACTGACATGGAACTCAACATCGATATTAAGGCTATGATGTTGATAATTATTCGCAGTTTATAAAAGTGCATGCTGATATTTATTCAATGTTTAAAATGATTTCCATGGCTTATATATATAAAGTGCAATGAATATAAGAAATTATTAGGTTCCATATCATTGTAGAAATTACTATAGGGTAATGTAGGCAAAGAAATTTTTTTTATAAGTGGATATATGACAGTACAATTCCCGTGATAATTTTCATTGTTTTTGGACGAAGAAGAAGAAAAAATACTTTTTTAAATTGTATTTTTGACATGTATCCCTATATGTTTCATCAAATGTCAAATGTAAGCACGAAATTTAACTCTATATCCAACAAGTGTCTTTTTTGCACATTTTGAATACACCCATAAAAAAAATAAATGAGAATACATGAAAAAACATGTTCTTTAATTTTAATTTTATTCTACCTAGAATGAGTATCCACTTTGTATACTTTCGATAGTCCGAAATTGAAAAAAATTAAAATACATTAAAAATCAAATTTTCATAGATTTTGACAGTGACATAAAATAAGTTTTTCATGTATTTTCACTTTTCTTAATTTGATTTTTCTCAAAAACTTAGAGACTAGATACTCATTGCACATATAATTAAAAATTATCCATCCAATAGATATTTAGCATTAATATTTAAATAGAGTAACAAAAAAATTATCAAAAAATATAATTAAAAAAAAACTTCACGATTATTAATTAATTATTTTATTTTCTACTAAGCTCATTTTAAAAGTTCAAAATTGTCATTTTTTTAAGAGCTTTCAATTCATTCAACTAGACACTATAAGTATTTTTAAAAATAAAACATATAATCCTATTTATACAGAATAAAGTTTCAGACAATGAAGCGTATTTAGCATAAGATTTGGTATAATATCCTCTCCAAAGTGTTTTCTAAATCTCAATCTACCTGACTTAATGTTAAAAGTTATTTCATTTATCAGTCCTTACCTCACTTAACTATCTAAAATGTTATTAGTTTAACCCGATAACCATCTGATATTATATGAAAAATTATCATGAATAAAAATTATTCATCTTTTTAGAGAATCATATAATTTATTTTCCTGTTGTAAATAATTTTTTAAAAATATAAATAATTTTTTTAGAAAATCATATAATTTATTTTTTATAATTATATTATTGGATATATTTATTTTGGAATAAAGTTTCACAATTTAGATTTACTTTTCAATAATTAGATAGATGATAGAGATCTAATCTTCCTAGAATATTTTATAATATTTTTAACAGTATATACAAATCAAAGATTGAGATATATCTCTAAAGTAGTCAAGTCAATTGCTTTTGGTAACTAGAGGAATAGACAATTGAGACAAGCTCATATTAATGTGATATGAGGTCCATTCTAATCCCTAACTCTATACTTATGTGTCTAGTAAATATTGTATTAATGTGACATGAGGTCGATTCCAATCACTAACTCTATACTTCTGTGTCTAAGAAATGTTTTCCTCTTGGTAGACTAGGTTACTTTCGAGTGATTTGATCCTTCGATTTCTTAATTGTGAACTGATTTGTAGCAAACAAAATGACTTATCAAAATGACTTTAATTTTTTTTGGCGTATTGTAATTATAAGCCATGGTATTGATCCATAATATTTTAACAAAACATATTTAAAAATTATAAATCTTTATGATAAAGTCAGATTTAATTTTCATAATTAAAAATATCATTTTATGTTTTTTTTTTAAAATATATTTATTATTACTTTATATATAAACGATTTTAAATGCTAATAATAATTTTAATTTGAAATAAATTCTAATTTAATTATTTTTTATATTTATTAATTTTTAACAATTTAAAAAAGTAAAATGAAACATGTTTTAATAATAATAATAATTTAGTCATTATTTTTTTCTATATTTTCATTCTAGGTAACAACAAATATTTAAAATTAATTCCTTACTGTTATTAGTTTTACTTTTCCCATTTTCTTTATCATAAATATTACTATAAACATAGTATATATATTCCTAAATTTTTTACCAAGTTCCAAAGATAATAAAGGAAAACATATTCATATAATGTTTTTTCTATTAAACACTATTAATTCACACACTATGAAAACGTAATCTTCAAATATTAATGTTATTATTCTTTTAAACTTTGCAAAAAAAATTAAAAATTCCATTATAAAAAACATTGCAAAGAAAAAAAAAAAACATGTTCGGAAAACCTTTAAAAAACAAATATTTTAGGATGAAAAACAAGAAAAGGAATAAGACAGCTTGAATAATGTTTAAATAATCAACATTTCAAAAAAGATTATGCATAATTAGGGCATAAAAAATTTTAAAGTGTCAAAAATATGCCTTAAAAAATGTTTATGTTTTCGAAAATCTGAAAATCACCAACATTAAAAAAAAAAAAAAAAATATCCACACTTAATACGTTAGAAAGTTTAATGTGTAAAAAATAAGCCCTCTAGAAAAAGGGGTTGATGTTGCATCAACACTTTTCAAAATCAACATGAAAATCACTAATGTTTAAAAAATGTTCATACTCGATGCATAATAAAATTTAAAGTGTCAAAAATATGGTAAAAAAAGTGTATTTTAAATAAACACTTTTCAAAATTGCTACCTCAACTCAGTACAATTCCCATTTGATAATTTTCATTATTTTTGGATGAAAAAAAAAAAATTACCGTTTAAATTGTATTTTTGACATATTTCTTTATAAATTTCTCAAATGTAAATTGTAAACACTCACTTAAAATGAAATTTAACCTCCATCCAACAAGTATCATCTTTACACACTTTTGAATACAGCCATACAAAAAAAGAAAATATGTTAAAAAACATGTTCTCTAAAATTTTAATTTTATTCTACCTCCACTCATATCCACTTTGTGTACTTTTAATAATCCCAAATTGAAAAAGAAATACATTAAAAAAATTCAAATTTTCATAAATTTTCAGGTTGACCCGAGATATATTTTTCACGTATTTTCACTTTTCTTAATATGAACCTTCTCACAAGCATAGAGACGAGGTACTCATTGAATACATAATTAAATTATGTATCAAGGGATATTTAGCATTAATATTTAATAAAACCCATGAAAAAATTATCGAAGAATTATAGTTAAAAAAAAAATAAACTTCACGACTCTTAATTAATTATTTTACTTATTATTTTATTTTCTAGCTCATTTTAGAGGTCATTTTTTAAGAGCTTTCAATCCATTCAACTAGACACTATAAATATTTTTAAAAATAAAACATATAATCCTATTTACTAGAATAACGTTTCAGAAAATAAGCGTATTTAGCATAAGATTCGGTATAATATCCTCTCTAGAGTGTTTCCAAATCTCAATCTACCTTACTTAATGTTAAAATTTATTTCATTTATCATTTCCTTTATCTCACTTATTTATCTAAAAGGTTATTATTTGAACCCAAAATTATTGAAGCTAATGCTTACATTTTATATTTGAGATATTGTTTTGAGATGGTTGATAAAATCTCTCACTTTTTTTTCTAAACTAAGAATAAATCAGATCTGAAAAACCCTCTATTTAGAATAGACTCTAAATGTAAAATGTGTGTGTTGAGTCCATACACCTTTGTGTAAAATATATAAGTGCTTTCAACGATTTTTAACATGGTATGAGAGATCAAGGTTAGAGCTTAGTTTCCCTAAACTGTGGATAAGGTTTTTGAATGAAAAATTGTCATTAAACATGCTGCAAGATTATGCTATGATGAGAGCCACAGACACGAGAATCCATTGCGCTGGAGAAAAAGTAAGGCCCTTTTTGTACCGTAGCTGAATCAATTACATTTTATATTTGAGATATTGTTTTGAGATGGTTGATAAAATCTCTCACCTTTTTTTCTAAACTAAGAATAAGTCAGATCTGAAAAACCCTCTATTTAGAATAGACTCTAAATGTAAAATGTGTGTGTTGAGTCCATACACCTTTGTGTAAAATATATAAGTGCTTTCAACGATTTTTAACATGGTATGAGAGCTCAAAGTTAGAGCTTAGTTTCCCTGAACTGTGGATGAGGTTTTTGAATGAAAATTTGTCATTAAACATGCTGCAAGATTATGCTATGATGAGAGCCACAGACACGAGAATCCATTGCGCTGGAGAAAAAGTAAGGCCCTTTTTGTACCGTAGCTGAATCAATTATGAAGAATGTGGGTGAAATGACAAAAAGCCAATGGATATATTGATTCAAACAACTGTTGCCTATGTGTGAAGTAGATCTACCGATTCAAACAACCAGTCCCTCCGTGAGAAGTAATGAAGGGCCACCGTAAAAATCCATTCTTTATGCACTATCTTGGTGAAGGACTCGCAGACGTTATCACAGCCATTATGCTAGAAAACATAGGGGTTTCATAGTCTCCTTCTGGAATTTGTTTCTCCCTTGTCTTAAATGAACCATCGTTTAAAATGAAATTGAAGGAGCTTGTTATCATCTATAGGATATTGGAGGCTACGTTGGTGTCTAGTGCATTATGGAGGCTGTCGTGGAGCATCGTGGTCATCATCTAAGATGCGGAGCTGCAGAGTTTATTTGACCAAAGAAGTAGAGTTTATTTGATATCAAATCTATGCGCTAGCATGTTTTGAGTCAAGGCTTTGAATGGTTGAAGTGTGATGCGACGAGCCTACTGTTATCTAGCTTGTGTTCAAGGTTCATTTATCTAAAGCAGTGGAGTCGTTCCATAAGTGGGAACCTCTGTATCAAATGGTTTGACGTCGATGTGTGTGAGAGAGGCTCAACTCTTGACCTTAGCATGGATTCCAGCACGTGATATTTGTTGTGGTCTCCTTGTTGACAATGTGATAAGTGGGCGATTTCTTTAATATACGTAGAACTTTTTATTCTTGTTAATTACATGTAGAACCATTATTTTAAAGCAATAAATAGGTTGATTATCACAGTGGGAGATATTTGCAGTCAGAATGTTTGTCTGCATATAAGAGACCCTCCTGCATATGAGGAAGTGTGATTGCATGTGCATTATGTGTGGAAAATTGAGTATACAATGTGGAATTGCAAAAGTCATGCCAGTGATCTGATCTGCCAAAAGGGAAAGAATTAGTGAATATAGCCACAGATCAATATCCATTGGATTCTAATGATAAATTCAATGACGAATTTGAACCTCTTAAACTTTTTTAGAACAACTCAATGAAAAGGCTTAACATGGATGGTTTTCCAGATATTACAACAATTGTGGATCTAAGGAAGGATCTCTCATTCATTGAAGATGTGGGAGTGGCTTCATAATGAGGTTATGTGATGTCTTGGGATGTTGTTCGGTAATTGATTTCGGAAGGTCCTTGATTCTGGAGTCAAACTTGGGAATCCCACTTGCCGACTACACCTTTAAGAGAGTTATGAGGCAACGTGATGGAATCTATACTGATAAGTTGTAAACAAGTTAAAGAATGGCTGTGTATTTTGTTGTTTATGGATGATTTTAATAAATTTATGTAATGTAAGCATTAAGAGGGGTGTTGGAGTTAATTCTTAGCATCCTATATTTGAGATGTTTGTTTGAGATGGTTGAGAAATTCCCTCAACCTCTCCTTCTAAATTAGGAATAAGTTAGATGTGAGAAACTCTATATATTAGAGTAATATTTGAATGTAAAATGTGTGTGTATTGACCGCATACACCTTTGTGTGAAATATATGAGTGCTTTCAGCGATTTTTAACAAAAACCATTTGATATTATAGGAAAAATGGTCATGAACGAAAATTATTCATATTTTTAGATTATCATATAATTTATTTTCAATAATTAATAGGAAAATTTGTCATGAATAAAAATTATTCATATTTTTAGAAAGTCATATAATATATTTTCCATAATTAATTGAGGGTTTCAAATAAATTTCTAAAAAAGGGTTTATTATATTTTTAGAAAATCATATAATTTACTTTTCATAATTACATTATTCGATATATTTATTTTGGAATAAGGCTACAAAATTTTAATTTACTTTTCAATAATTAGGTGAATGATAGAGATCTAATTTTCATAGTATATTTTATAATATTCTTAATAATATATACAAATCAAAGATTGAGATATATTTCTAAAGTGGTTAAGTCAATTTTTTTGGGTAATAAGAGGAATAGACAGTTGAGAGGGGCTCATATTCATGTGACACGACGCTGATTCCAATCCCTAACTCTATACCTATGTGTCTAAGAAATATCTTATTCATGTGACACTAGGTCGATTCCAATCCATAACTCTATAGATCTGTCTAATAAATGTTCTCCTCTTTGTAGATTGTGTTACTTTTGAGTGATTTGAATCTTGGATTTCTTGATTGTGAAGTGAGGTGTACTAGACAAAATGACTTATAATTTTTTTGGCATATAGTAATAATAAGCCATAATATTAGTCCATAATATTGTAACAAAACCTATTTATAAATTACATATCTTTATAATAAAGTAACATTTAATTTTCATTATTAAAATAATATTTAATTTTATTTTAAAATTTTAGTTTATATTTTTAATTTTAAAATATATTTTATATTTAATTTTATTAGTTTTAGCAATTTACTGGCTACATAGAAATGTGATAATACTAATAATTTATTCATTATTTTTTCTATATCTCATTTTAAGTCACCAAATATTTAATTAATTTCCTTACCTTTACTTGTTTTCATTTTCCCATTTTCTATCATAAAATTCTACGGCTATATATAAAAATATAATAAACTATCATACTCATATAATTTTTTTACATTAACACTATCAATTAACACCTACTACACCAAATATTATTAATAATTAAAATTTAATTAATATCAAATATATATATATAAATATATTATATAATATATATAGATTTGACTACAAAAAATTTAAAGAAGCAATCGAAATAGAAAGGCATGCCAGTAACCTTAATAGGGATGATGGGTGGAAATTAAGTAAATGTTGGATTCCAGCCCTCTCATCATGACTCCTCTTATCCTTTTTTTCTCTTTTCTCCCTCTGTCTTCTCCTAATTTTCTTCTTTCCTCTTCTAGTCTTATCCCCTATTATCCTCTTTAATTATCCTTATCTTCATTCATCTAATTTGCTCAGCTTATTATTCCCTTTTCTTTTCTTTTTTAATATTGATTTCATTTTGCGCTGAATAATATTCTTAGCTATTAATATTGCAGTTAATCTTTAGGGTTATCTCTGCTTTCCTCCTATTTAAGGACAATTTTCCTCTAATTAGGAATAATCACATTAAATAGACAACATTAATAAATTATTCTTATTAGTGAAATTGATAATATTAATAAATTTATGACTAAAATATAGTGAAATAATTTTGTTTTAGTATTTATTTATTTATTTTATTTATTTTTTATTTTAAATTATTGTTAAAATATCTTTTTGGATTTTGGATTATTTCCTATTACTAGTTCATGGACTTATTTTAATAAGTCACCTAATTTATTTTAATAAGTCAAATTATATTATATAAATTAATTGTTACCATATAAATTGTTATCATTAAACTATTATTTTATAATATCGAAATTAAATAATTAATTATCACATAACAACTAGTTTTTGTCAGGCCATGCAGTAACTCCACAAAACAAAAACTGATTCATATTATTCATTCAATCAGGTAGGTTTGTTATATACATGAGGGAGAGATTGTTCAGTTGATCTCCCGATGACTGTTCACATTTCTCATCTATTTATTTACAATAATTCACCCAATCACAAGGATTAGGTGTCAACATTCCCCCCCTTAATCTGAAGGGATGTTGGTGAGTCCAAGCATCATTCTAAATCGTTCAAGCTTTTCCCTTCCAAGTGCTTTGGTGAAAATGTCTGCAATTTGCTCATTTGTGGAACAATGACGGAGATGGATTGTTTTGGTCTCAACATGATGTCGAATCAGATGATATTTAGTATTGATATGCTTCATTCGATCATGGAACTTTGGGTTCTTGTCCAAGTTTATTGCAGAGGTGTTGTCAATCATGAGTGGAGTTGATTGTACTTGTTTTACCTGCAAGTCTTCAAGAATTTTCTTGAGCCATACAATTTCTTTTGTTGCTTCAGCTGCTGCCATGTATTCTGCTTCTGTTGTGGAATCTGTTGGAACTGATTGTTTGCGTGTTCTCCAAGAGACAGCTCCATATCCAAGACTCATAGCATATCCTAAAGTAGATACTCCAGTTTCTTTGTCTCCATCGAAGTCTGAATCAGAGTATCCGATCAAACTGAAGTCATCCACTTGTGTGTACTTGATTCCATAGTCTTGAGTTCCCTTCAAGTACTTTAAAACTCTTTTTGCAGTAGACCAATGTCCCTCACAAGGCTTTTGCATAAACCTGGAGAGGATTCCAACAGCAAATGAAATGTCTGGTCTGGTAGTAGTAAAGTAGTTGAGACTTCCTACAAGCCGTCTATACTTTGTTGCATCCTCAAATTCCTTTCCTTCAATAGATGTGAGCTTTAAGTTTTGTTCCATTGGATTAGTAAGAGGATTGCACTCTGTCATGCCAAATCTGTTTAACAAATCTCCAATGTATTTCTTTTGAGAAAGAAATATGGACTTTGGATGTTGGGTTACTTCAATGCCAAGATAGTAATGGACATAGCCCAAATCAGTCATTTCAAAACTTTTCACCAATTCCTTCTTTATGGATGCAATGTAGCTTTCATTTTTCCCTGTCATTAAAATATCATCTACATATACCACAAGATATACAACTGTTTTGCTAACTTTCTTGACAAATAAAGTTGCATCATCAAGGTCAAAATGATTGAAATTGAGTTTCAGAATATGCTCAGTTAGTTTTTCATACTAGGCTCGCGGTGCTTGTTTGAGGCCATACAAGGACTTCACAAGTTTGTATACTTTATGTTCATGTCCTTTCACAGCAAATCCTTTAAGCTGGGACATAAAAACATTTTCTTTTAGATCTCCATTCAAGAAAGTAGTTTTTACATCCATTTGATGGACTTTCCAACCGTTCTGAGCTGCTAGTGCAAAGAGTGTTCAGATGGTAGCCCATTTTGCTGTGGGGGAAAAGTCTCCTCATAATCAACCCCTTCCTTCTGTGCAAAACCTTTTGCCACAAGCCTAACTTTGTGCTTGTCAAGTGAGCCATCAGCTTTATACTTG